>JBBHAA010002661.1:287500-527006 GCA_037953035.1 Aquarana catesbeiana
CAAAGCACATATTTGGACCATTGCACGCACAGGAGTTAAAGAGAGACTCCACCCACAACTGGTTTCTTCCAGTTAGGAAGCAGTAAAGAAAAACCTGTTCAGCTTCCCCGAGAATGAATTAATCCGTTGTGGGGTCTCAGTCAAGATAGTGTGCAGTTTGTACATTTTTTTTCTTCTAAAATATTGAAAACAATATACTTAATGTTCCTAATGGACAGCAAACACAATCCAGGTAGTTATTTTGTTTCCTGAATGTTCTTCTTATATAAACTGAATGTGTCCTGTGTTGGGCTACACAGGTGATAAGTACAAGAGGGTTAGTGTGAGGATTGTAGATCAGCTTAGTATTAGGGTTACAAGAAGCAAAATGGAGGAAGAGGGGGCAGGTGGGACTTTTAAGGTACCAAGGGATAGAATAAGCAATCAATTTAGAAAAACATAAATTTTATTTAGACAATTCTTTAAAATCGCAATAAACATTTACTATAATCACACATTATTTCTTTTGACATGTACAACCACTTCTTACTCTACATGTTTCGCTCAAAGGAGCTTCTTCAGGAGATTTTTGAAAGTGTCACATGAAGTAATATATACTATAAGAAAAACAACAATTGTAAATGATTATGCTTGAAAATTGCCATGAATAAATTTGCATGGCGTGTCAATAGGACATGCCCATGTATATTTAATAGAAAAATATTCATACATTTATACAAAATACATTTTATACAAAATAATGATGAACTGAAGATGACTACCGGATGCTTGTGTTCAAGAAGTATTCATTTTTGATTCCTAAACTGAAGCCAGGATTTACAAAATGAGAAGACCTTTGGTAACCAGAGAGAGAGGATAAAATACCAACATGTTGGATATGGTTCAAAATAATAAAACTAAAGAGTATAGGGTAGTGAGTAGGGCTAAAACATTTACCTCAATTCTAGATAATGAAAATAATAGAACCAATTTGATCTTCCATCCCTAAAATGAGGGGATGATCTGATGATTCGGACAGTAAACAGGAGGACCGAGAATGGTGAATGCCGCCCTTTATTTTTATCCCCACAGTGCCCAGACACGCACCCGTGGCACGCTTGCTGTTGGGTTCTACTGTTTAGGGAAATAACCTGTATTATCCTAGAAGTAAGAAAAAAAATGTAATTCATTTATGATGTTGTTGGTAATTCCTATATAGATTTAGTGTTTCTAATCGTTGTGGGCGATTAACCAAGGGGTCAGTTTGAAAGAGGGGACAGTAAAGGCAGAGCCCATGAAGATCAGATGGCATTTCAAATCCTTCAAGGCTCAATGAAAGGCTGAACACAAGCATAAGTTCCAAAGAGTACTTACTAGTGTAGAGGAGGTCCTAAAAAGAATGGCTGAAGGAGGGAGAAGGCGGCGGGACGGAGAGAGGCATAAATGGTGTCATTCCTACACCTTACTCTGATAGGGAAACATTACATGAGAGAGAGAGATTGCTTCGCTGTCTCCCCCCTTCTCCCTCCTTCAGCCTCCTATTTATGGGGGAAATCTGTGTTGGCCGTGTCACTTGGACATAGCCAATCACAGATTTTGCTAAATGGTCAATCACAGCAGCCATTTAGCACTTGATCGGAGTGTCCAATGAGAGATGATCTCATATGTAAACATAAGAGATCATCTCTCATTGCCGGCTCTCCCTCCTCACACAGAGACAGCGTATGAGGAGGGAGAGCTTCCGTGCTGCAGTGTGAGTGAAAAAAATCAGGTACACTAACACAACATAGGTGGCACTGGGGACAGATGGCACTATCAGTGCCACCTGCCCCCAGTGCCACCTGTCAGTGTCACGTGTCATCAGTGCCATGTATCAGTGCCATCTGTTACCAATGCCACCTGTCAGTGTCACGTGTCATCAGTGCCATGTATCAGTGCCATCTGTTACCAATGCCACCTGTCAGTGTCACGTGCCATCTGTTATCAGTGTCACATCTCATCAGTGCCATCTGTCATCAGTGCCACGTATTAGTGCCAGGTGTCATCAGTGCCGCATATTTGTGCCATCTGTCATCAGTGCCATCTGTCATCAGTGCCATGTATTAGTGCCATCTGTCATCAGTGTCATGTGTCATTAGTGCATCTGTCATCAGTGCCACATCAGTGTCCCGTGCCATCTGTCATCAGTTCCACATCAGTGTCACGTGTCATTATCCTGGTGCTTCAGGGCCTTCAAAAGTGTAATAATAGGTAGTCAACAAGTTAGATGTGTAATTTATGCTCCTAGAACACATGATGGCGCTCCCTGCATGTTGGGCCTCTCTATGTGGCCAGGCTGTGAAAAAGTCCCACACATGTGGTATCATAATACTCAGGAGGAGTAGCAGAATGTATTTTGGGGTTTCATTTGTGGAATACACATGCCATGGGACAGAAATAACCTATTACAATGACAATTTTGTGGAAAAAAACTTAATTTTGCAAAGAATTGTGGGAAAAAATTACAACATCAAAAACCTCACCATGCATCTTACTAAATACCTTGGAATGTCTACTTTCAAAAAAGGGGTCATTTGGGGGGTATTTGTACTTTCCTGACTTGTTCGGGTCGCAAGAAATGAGATAGGCCACCAGTACATCAGGTGTGATCAATTTTTTATGATTTGCACCATAGCTTGTAGACTCTCTAACTTTCACAAAGACAAAATAATATCCACTAATTTGGGTTATTGTTACCAAAGATATGTAGCATTATAAATTGTGGCCAAAATTTCTGAAGAAAAATTAATAATTTGCAAAAGTTTGTCACAGAAACTAAGAAAAATCTGGTGTTTTTTCAAAATTTTCAGTCTTTTTTTCATTTATAGCGCAAAAAATAAAAAACCCAGAGGTGATCAAATACCACCAAAAGAAAGCTCTATTTGTATGGAAAAAGGATAAAAAATTCATTTGGGTACAGTATTACATGACTGAGTAATTGTCATTCAAAGTGTGAGAGCGCTGAAAGCTGAAAATTGGTCTGGGCAGGAGGGGGGTTTAAGTGCCCAGTTGTCAAGTGGTTAAGGCAAAAACATATTTCATATTTTATTTTCGATATAGTAAGTAGCTCAGGGACAGGAATCGAGAGGGCAAGAAATTAGAATGGGCGGCACATACACATGAAATTGACTCTCAAAATGACACTGACAGCAGTGTGCAGCAGCACAGATGATGATGGCACCTCACCAACATGACACGCAGTGGCATCGCTAGGGGGGTGCAGGCCGCACCTGGGTGACACCCACCAGAGGGGTGATGCACGGCGCTGGATTGAGAGAGGCGCCATGGCTCTCTCCTCTTCCTCCTTCCCCTGCGCACTCTGGTATCTCTGCTGTGGCTCCTTAGTTCCCCACGATGTTCAGGGAGGGAGGAGGCGAAAGAATGGTGAGGCAGAGGCAGATAGCTCTGCAGTCCCATAGCCCAGTGCCCCCAGTGCCCACATGTCCTCCGGGAACCGGAACTGCCTATTATTGTGAGTGACAGGCAGGCAAGGAGAGGTTCTGGCTGCCTATCAAAATGACACTCCTCAGAGCTGACAGAGCCTAGATGGAGGGACATTTGTGTGGACAGAGCCACGCTGATCTGAGGTCTGTAAATGTAGGGAGGGGAGATATACATGGGGGTTACATTAGGGGGATTACACAAGGCGGGTTTCATTAGAGGGATTGCACAGGGGGGTTACGTTATGGGGATTGCACAGGGGGGTTACATTATGGGGATTACACAGGCGGAGGGTAGGGATGAGTAGAACACCCCCCTGTTCGGTTCGCACCAGAACATGCGAACAGGAAAAAAGTTTGCTCGAACACGCGAACACCGTTAAAGTCTATGGGACACGAACATGAATAATCAAAAGTGCTAATTTTAAAGGCTTATATGCAAGTTATTGTCATAAAAAGTGTTTGGGGACCTGGGTCCTGCCCCAGGGGACATGGATCAATGCAAAAAAAGTTTTAAAAACGGCCGTTTTTTCAGGAGCAGTGATTTTAATAATGCTTAAAGTCAAACAATAAAAGTGTAATATCCCTTTAAATTTCGTACCTGGGGGGTGTCTATAGTATGCCTGTAAAGGGGCGCATGTTTCCTGTGTTTAGAACAGTCTGACAGCAAAATGACATTTTGAAGGAAAAATTCCATTTAAAACTACCCGTGGCTATTGCATTGCCGACAATACACAGAACCAAAATAAAAAAAAAAAAATGACGTGGGAGTCCCCCTAAATTCCATACCAGGCCCTTCAGGTCTGGTATGGATATTAAGGGGAACCCCGGCCAAAATTTTTTTTAAAATGACGTGGGGTTCCCCCTAAATTCCATACCAGACCCTTCAGGTCTGGTATGGATTTTAAGGGGAACCCCGCGCAAAAAAAAAAAAAAAAAACGGCGTGGGGTCCCCCCAAAAATCCATACCAGACCCTTATCCGAGCACGCAACCTGGCAGGCCGCAGGAAAAGAGGGGGAATGAGAGTGCGGCCCCCCTCCTGAACCGTACCAGGCCACATGCCCTCAACATTGGGAGGGTGCTTTGGGGTAGCCCCCCAAAACACCTTGTCCCCATGTTGATGAGGACAAGGGCCTCATCCCCACAACCCTGGCCAGTGGTTGTGGGGGTCTGTGGGCGGGGGGCTTATCAGAATCTGGACGCCCCCTTTAACAAGGGAACCCCCAGATCCCACCCCCCCCGTGTGAAATGGTAAGGGGGTACTTACCCCTACCATTTCACTAAAAAACTATCAAAAATGTTAAAAATGACAAGAGACAGTTTTTGACAGTTCCTTTATTTAAATGCTTCTCCTTTCTTCTATCTTCCTTCATCTTCTTCTTCTTCTGGTTCTTCTGGCTCTTCTGGTTCTTCCTCCGGCGTTCTCGTCCAGCATCTCCTCCGCAGCGTCATCTATCTTCTTCTCCTCGGGCCGCTCCCCACCCATGGCATGGGGGGAGGCTCCCGCTCTTCTCTTCATCTTCTCTTCTTCATCTTCTTCTTCATCCTCTTCTCTTCTTCCTTCTTCTCTTCTTCTCTTCTTCTCTTCTTCATTTTCTTCTCCGGCCGCTCCGCACCTATGCTGGCATGAAGGGAGGCTCCCGCTGTGTGATGGAGTCTCCTCGTCTGACGGTTCTTAAATAACGGGGGGCGGGGCCACCCGGTGACCACACCCCCCTCTGACGCACGGTGACTTGACGGGACTTCCCTGTGACGTCACGGGGAATGCCACAGGGAAGTCCCGTCATGTCCTGTGCGTCAGAGGGGGTGGGGTCACCGGGTGGCACCGCCCCCCATTATTTAAGAACCGTCAGACGAGGAGACGCCATCACACAGCGGGAGCCTCCCTCCATGCCAGCATGGATGCGGAACGGCCCAGAGAAGAAAATGAAGAAGAGAAGAAGAGAAGAGGATGAAGAAGAAGTTGAAGAGAAGAGCGGGAGCCTCCCCCCATGCCATGGGTGAGGAGCGGCCCGAGGAGAAGAAGATAGAAGACGCTGCGGAGGAGATGCTGGACGAGAACGCCGGAGGAAGAACCAGAAGAGCCAGAAGAACCAGAAAAAGATGAAGGAAGATAGAAGAAAGAAGAAGCATTTAAATAAAGGAATTGTCAAAAACTCTCTCTTGTCATTTTTAACATTTTTAACATTTTTGACAGTTTTTTAGTGAAATGGTAGGGGTAAGTACCCCCTTACCATTTCACACGGGGGGGCCGGGATCTGGGGGTTCCCTTGTTAAAGGTGGCTTCCAGATTCCGATGAGCCCCCCGCCCGCAGACCCCCACAACCACCAGCCAGGGTTGTGGGGATGAGGCCCTTGTCCTCATCAACATGGGGACAAGGTGTTTTGGGGGCTAC
This sequence comes from Aquarana catesbeiana, assembly GCA_037953035.1. Lineage (NCBI taxonomy): Eukaryota > Metazoa > Chordata > Amphibia > Anura > Ranidae > Aquarana > Aquarana catesbeiana. The sequence continues at coordinate 293,356 of JBBHAA010002661.1, forward strand.
CCCAAAGCACCCTCCCAATGTTGAGGGCATGTGACCTGGTATGGTTCAGAAGGGGGGGCCACACTCTCGTCCCCCCCTCTTTTCTGTGGCCTGCCAGGTTGCATGCTCGGATAAGGGTCTGGTATGGATTTTTGGGGGGACCCCACGCCGTTTTGGTATGGAATTTAGGGGGAACCCCATGGCATTTTTTAAAAAAATTTTGGCTGGGGTTCCCCTTAATATCCATACCAGACCTGAAGGGCCTGGTATGGAATTTAGGGGGACTCCCACGTCATTTTTTTTTTTTTTTTAATTTTGGTTCGGGGTTTCCCTGTGTTGAATTCCCATGCCGTTTTTATCAATGAACTTCTATGTGTATTGTCGGCAATGCAATAGCCGCGGGTAGTTTTAAATGGAATTTTTCCTTTGAAATGTCATTTTGCTGTCAGACTGTTCTAAACATGGGAAACATGCGCCCCTTTACAGGCATACTATAGACAACCCCCAGGTACGAAATTTAAAGGGATATTACACTTTTATTGTTTGACTTTAAGCATTATTAAAATCACTGCTCCTGAAAAAACGGCCGTTTTTAAAACTTTTTTTTGCATTGATCCATGTCCCCTAGGGCAGGACCCGGGTCCCCAAACACTTTTTATGACAATAACTTGCATATAAGCCTTTAAAATTAGCACTTTTGATTTCTCCCGTAGACTTTTAAAGGGTGTTCTGCGGCATTCGAATTTGCCGCGAACACTCCAAATTGTTCGCTGTTCGGCGAACAGCCAATGTTCGAGTCGAACATGAGTTCAACTCGAACTCGAAGCTCATCCCTAGCAGAGGGTTACATTAGGGGGTTACATTTCAAAGTGCGTTCCAGCACCAGGGTGGCTCCTGGTGATCAATGTAACAAAGAATCAACCAGCGCTAATCACATATTAATGAACTAGAGCAGCTATGGTACTGAGGATAAAACTTATCAAATCCCAAATATACAATTCATAAAAAGCAGTACAGCGCATAAAAAATTAATCACTTGAAGCAATAATATTCATAAAATGTCCATAAAGAAGAATTTCAAATGGTGATCCAATGGTGCTAGTGACATCCACACAAGATGAGTGACTTGTGTGGATGGCTCCTGGTGATCGCATGGTGGTTGCTCGGGGGTATAGTACAACTGCCAGGAGCACCCAGGACCTAAGCTTCCAGGGAACCAGGGGGAATCCCGTGAGGTTCTCTGTTGGTCCTGCCATCAACTGGGTCATCTGGCAGCCCAGTGCCCAAGTTGGGAAGAATCAATGAAGTACGACATGGGTCGCCGTCGCTCCATGTATGCCCATGCATTATGTGCTGCAACCAGCCTGAATCCGCATGTGTGTGTGGTGCGCAGTGGCCGCTAGTGCTCAAAATTTTTGGGGGGGCGCAAGCAAACTGAAAAATTCTGAAAAAAACATCAATCACAGCCACTGTGTCATCAAAACGCAGCCACTGTGTTGTCAATCGCAGCCACTGTCATCAAAAATGCATCCACTGTGTCCACTGATCCCAGACACCATGATTGTCTCCTTAATAGCAGCCAGCATCTCTTTGAACAAGGGGGAAAGGGGGGCATGTTATCAAAGAAGGATACTCACAGTGATTTGGGGGAGCTGGAAGAGGATGCTGTATGTGCTAGAGGCCACTTTGGGAGCAGAGAGGATTTGTGCTGGGGGGTTCTAATTTTATATTCAACCCCCCTTCTAGCACAAATCCTCTTTACTCCCAAAGTGGCCCCTAGCACATACAGCATCCTCTCCCAGCCCCCCAAATCACTGTGAGTATCCTTCTTTGATAACCTTCCCCCCTTCCCCTGCAAGTGTCATATTCAGACCTCAGATCAGCACGTCCTGTTGATATGTCCATTCTCCTCCCCCTCTGTCTGTGTATAGGAAGGCACACGGAGGTGTCTTCAGTCCGTGTGTTATTGAGACAGGAGAGGGGGGAATGGGGAAGAGAGGGACAGATACAGATGCAGCTGTGCTCTGCTGGAGCTCACCCTCCTTGCCAGATTGGAACCCACCCCTCATGCTTCTCTCTTACCTTCCTCCTGCAGTCCCGCTCAGTCTGAAGAACGGAGCTGCCAACGTCACTTCCAGCTTTCGTCTGTTTCACGAAAGCCGGAAGTGACCTCGAGATTTGAAAAGCAATGCTCCCGCCCATAGAATCACACTGATTCTACGTGCGGAAGCTAATCAGCGTTTTCGATTGTGCCGCAATGCGGGTTAAGAGCCTGCAAATGAAGCGCCACATCTGCAATCTCATGATTGCATTGACGTGGCGCTTCCCATAGTGCACTGTGTCCGGCGCCACAGTGCACTTTGTTGAAGGACTTTTTTTGTTGTTCTTAAAGGGGCAGTTTTAAATTTTTTAATTTTTAATACAGGAGGGGGGCGGCGCCCCCTATGGACGGGCCACCACTGGTGGTGCGGGTCAATGGACAGTGGGTGGTAGCGCTCCTTGACTCTGGGAGTGTCGACACCCTGCTCCGATCGGACAGGTTGCCAAGAAAGCTGGTACCAAGGGAACAGGTCGGGGTCATCTGTGTGCATGGTGATGATAAAAACTGTCGGGTGGCCTGTGTGACCCTGTGTACACCAGCAGGAATGGCTACACTAAAAGTTGGGGTGGTCCCGGAATTATCTCATGACTTACTAATCGGGCGAGACTGCCCCATGTTTTGGGATTTGTATGAGTAAAAGCTCAAAGGTTCAGAGTTTTCCCCCAAAAAGCAAGAACTCACAGAAGTGGTAAATAATACTGTGCTGCAGGAGGTTGTTACTAAGGATCAGTACCAGGTTGCTGAACCTTCAGGAAATGAGCCCGGTCCCCTGGAGGTGTTTGCGGGATTGGAAGCGGACAGTACCTATTCTGAGCCAGATATGTCAGATCTCAGGGGCTCCCGGGAAGATTTCAAGGGTGCTCAGATGAGGGACCCCACTTTGATCCCAGCCAGGGAACAGGCCTCAGTCTTAAATGGTGAACCACAGCCCCCTGTTGTGGATGTGCAGTTCCCCCATTTTGCTGTGATTCATGACTTGTTGTACCGAGTAACTAAAGTTGATAAAGAAATGTTGGAACCCAAACCTTTTAGGTCTAGGATGTTACATTTGGCTCATAGTCATGTACTTGGGGGTCACCTTGGAGGGGCTAAAACTCAGGAATGGGCTCTACAGCATTTTGGGCCTGGTGTATATATTGGGAAATTAGGGACTACTGTGAGTCCTGCCCTACCTGTCAAAGAACCGCTCCAACACCCCATTTTCGCAGTCCGCTGGTACTGCTTCCAATTATCGAGATTCCCTTTGATCGCATAGCCATGGACTTGGTGGGCCCCTTACCCAAGTCAGCCAGGGGACACCAATACATTTTAGTTCTCCTTGACTATGCCACCAGGGCTTCTTCCCGAGATCTTGACAGACCAAGGTACCCCGTTCATGTCAAAAGTGATGAAGGGACTTGGTAAACTGTTTAAGATTAAACACTTGCGGACTTCAGTGTATCACCCACAAACTGATGGGTTAGTGGAGCAGTTGAACAAAACCTTTAAAGGGAATTGAAACATATGTGAAAATAATTTTGAAATTCACAATAACTATAATCCAAAAAATAAAGTCCAAAAAGCAGCAGCTCACAATTAGGGATGAGTCGAACACCCCCCTGTTCGGTTCGCACCAGAACATGCGAACAGGAAAAACGTTCGTTCGAACACGCGAACACCGTTAAAGTCTATGGGACACGAACATGAATAATCAAAAGTGCTAATTTTAAAGGCTAATATGCAAGTTATTGTCATAAAAAGTGTTTGGGGACCTGGGTCCTGCCCCAGGGGACATGGATCAATGCAAAAAAAAGTTTTAAAAATGGCCGTTTTTTCAGGAGCAGTGATTTTAATAATGCTTAAAGTCAAACAATAAAAGTGTAATATCCCTTTAAATTTCGTACCTGGGGGTGTCTATAGTATGCCTGTAAAGGGGCGCATGTTTCCTGTGTTTAGAACAGTCTGACAGCAAAATGACATTTTGAAGGAAAAAACTCATTTAAAACTACCCGCGGCTATTGCATTGCCGACAATACACATAGAAGTTCATTGATAAAAACGGCATGGGAATTCCACAAAGGGGAACCCCGAACCAAAATTAAAAAAAAAAATGACGTGGGAGTCCCTCTAAATTCCATACCAGGCCCTTCAGGTCTGGTATGGATATTAAGGGGAACCCCGGCCAAAATTTAAAAAAAAAAATGACGTGGGGTTCCCCCTAAATTCCATACCAGACCCTTCAGGTCTGGTATGGATTTTAAGGGGAACCCCGCGCCAAAAAAAAAAAAAAAAAAACGGCGTGGGGTCCCCCCAAAAATCCATACCAGACCCTTATCCGAGCACGCAACCTGGCAGGCCACAGGAAAAGAGGGGGGGATGAGAGTGCGGCCCCCCCCCTCCTGAACCGTACCAGGCCACATGCCCTCAACATTGGGAGGGTGCTTTGGGGTAGCCCCCCTAAACACCTTGTCCCCATGTTGATGAGGACAAGGGCCTCATCCCCACAACCCTGGCCGGTGGTTGTGGGGGTCTGCTGGCGGGGGGCTTATCGGAATCTGGAAGCCCCCTTTAACAAGGTGACCCCCAGATCCCGGCCCCCCCCTGTGTGAAATGGTAAGGGGGTATGTACCCGTACCATTTCACTAAAAAACTGTCAAAAATGTTAAAAATGACAAGAGACAGTTTTTGACAATTCCTTTATTTAAATACTTCTTCTTTCTTCTATCTTCCTTCATCTTCTGGTTCTTCTGGTTCTTCTGGCTCTTCTGGTTCTTCCTCCGGCGTTCTCGTCCAGCATCTCCTCCGCGGCGTCTTCTATCTTCTTCTCCTCGGGCCGATCCGCACCCATGGCATGGGGGGAGGCTCCCGCTCTTCTAATCTTCTTTTCTTCTCTTCTTCTCTTCTTCTCTTCTTCATTTTCTTCTCCGGGCCGCTCCGCATCCATGCTGGCATGAAGGGAGGCTCCCGCTGTGTGACGGCGCTCCTCCTCTGACAGTTTTTAAATAACGGGGGGCGGGGCCACCCGGTGACCCCGCACCCCTCTGACGCACGGGACATGATGGGACTTCCCTGTGGCATTCCCCGTGACGTCACAGGGAAGTCCCGTCAAGTCACCGTGCGTCAGAGGGGGGCGGGGTCACCGGGTGGCCCCGCCCCCCGTTATTTAAGAACTGTCAGACGAGGAGCGCCGTCACACAGCGGGAGCCTCCCGCCATGCTAGCATGTGTGAGGAGCGGCCCGGAGAAGAAAATGAAGAAGAGAAGAAAAGAAGAAGATGAAGAAGAAGAGAAGAGCGGGAGCCTCCCCCCATGCCATGGGTGCGGAGCAGCCCAAGGAGAAGAAGATAGAAGACGCCGCGGAGGAGATGCTGGACGAGAACGCCGGAGGAAGAACCAGAAGAGCCAGAAGAACCAGAAGATGAAGGAAGATAGAAGAAAGAAGAAGTATTTAAATAAAGGAATTGTCAAAAACTGTCTCTTGTCATTTTTAACATTTTTGACAGTTTTTTAGTGAAATGGTACCATTTCACACAGGGGGGGGCTGGGATCTGGGGGTCCCCTTGTTAAAGGGGGCTTCCAGATTCCGATAAGCCCCCCGCCCGCAGACCCCCACAACCACCGGCCAGGGTTGTGGGGATGAGGCCCTTGTCCTCATCAACATGGGGACAAGGTGTTTTGGGGGGCTACCCCAAAGCACCCTCCCAATGTTGAGGGCATGTGGCCTGGTACGGTTCAGGAGGGGGGGGCCGCACTCTCGTCCCCCCCTCTTTTCCTGCGGCCTGCCAGGTTGCGTGCTCGGATAAGGGTCTGGTATGGATTTTTGGGGGGACCCCACGCCATTTTTTTTTTTTTTTTGGCGCGGGGTTCCCCTTAAAATCCATACCAGACCTGAAGGGCCTGGTATGGAATTTAGGGGGACTCCCACATCATTTTTTTTTTTTAATTTTGGTTCGGGGTTCCCCTTTGGGGAATTCCCATGCCGTTTTTATCAATGAACTTCTATGTGTATTGTCGGCAATGCAATAGCCGCGGGTAGTTTTAAATGAGTTTTTTCCTTCAAAATGTCATTTTGCTGTCAGACTGTTCTAAACACAGGAAACATGCGCCCCTTTACAGGCATACTATAGACACCCCCCAGGTACGAAATTTAAAGGGATATTACACTTTTATTGTTTGACTTTAAGCATTATTAAAATCACTGCTCCTGAAAAAACGGCCGTTTTTAAAACTTTTTTTGCATTGATCCATGTCCCCTGGGGCAGGACCTGGGTCCCCAAACACTTTTTATGACAATAACTTGCATATTAGCCTTTAAAATTAGCACTTTTGATTTCTCCCATAGACTTTTAAAGGGTGTTCCGCGGCATTCGAATTTGCCGCGAACACCCCAAATTGTTCGCTGTTCGGCGAACTTGCGAACAGCCAATGTTCGAGTCGAACATGAGTTCGACTCGAACTCGAAGCTCATCCCTACTCACAATGTGATAACACAAATAAACTGTATAAAGGGGAGAAAAAGCCGCACTACAAATGGAAAGTTCATACAGTGGTTCTTGGATGGACGATGTTAATTCAATCTAATGAAGAACACCCAGGTGAATCAGAAGTTATATCAAACGTGCCACCACCTCAAGAAAAACCTGCTTACCAGCTGGCAGGTAAGTCGGGCAGTTGGCTTATACCCAGCCAGGGCCTTTCCTCATAAGGAAGATCTGCTGACGGACCGGAGGTTGGATATAGGATGTATTGGATTGGATACTTAGACTCCTCCTGGCAGCACGAGACCTTACACAGACCACGAAAACCAGCATAGCCATGGAGTTGGTGGGCCCCTTACCCAAGTCAGCCAGGGGACACCAATACATTTTAGTTCTCCTTGACTATGCCACCAGGTATCTGGAAGTGGTCCCTTTAAGAAATTGCTCATCCAAGGTCATCGCACAAGAGTTGTTTCAGATATTCATGAGAACAGGGCTTCTTCCCGAGATCTTGACAGACCAAGGTACCCCGTTCATGTCAAAAGTGATGAAGGGACTCTGTAAACTGTTTAAGATTAAACACTTGCGGACTTCAGTGTATCACCCACAAACTGATGGGTTAGTGGAGCAGTTCAACAAAACCTTTAAAGGGAATGCTAAAGAAGGCAGTTGAGGAGGATGGTCGGGATTGGGATTGCTTGTTGCCTCCCTTGTCATTTGCCATAAGAGAGGTACCCCAGGTGTCCACGAGATTCTCCCCCTTTGAGTTGGTTTATGAGAGACACCCCGATGGACTACTGGAGATAATGAAAGAGACGTGGGAACAAGAGGCTTCACCTTATCGGAGTGTGGTAGAACACGTCTCTCAAATGCAGGACCAAATAACAAAAGTTATGCCCATAGTACGGGAACATTTGCAGGCTGCGCAAAATGCCCAGAGTCATGTATACAAATCTGATCATGTGTAAGAGGCTTAAGAGTATGTTGGACCTTGGATCATTGAGGAGTCTTCAAGTAGCTGGTCCAGCCCTATAGTCCTTGTACCCAAGTCAAATGGAACCTGGCAGTTTTGCAATGATTTTCACAAGTTAAATGAAGTCTCCAAGCCAGATGCATATCCCATGCCCTGGGTGGATGAGTTAATCGAGAGATTAGGACCGGCCCGGTACATCACCACTCTTGACTTGACCAAGGCATACTGGCAGATCCCGCTTTCCCCAGAGGATAAAGAAAAAACTGCATTTGCCACACCAGAGGGGTTATGGCAATATGCCTGAATGCCGTTTGGGTTACATGGGGCCCCAGCCACTTTCCAGAGGAACATGGACTTTGTCCTTAGACCTCATAAGGAATTCTCAGGAGCCTACCTTGATGACATTGTCATCTTTAGTCAGGACTGGGAGAGTCACTTACCGAAGGTCCAGTTGGTCTTGGTTGCGCTCCGAAGGGCAGGGTTCACTGTGAACCCGGAAAAGAGCAAGGTTGGGTTGGAGGAGGCCCGCTACCTGGGGTATGTTGTAGGCAGGGGTGTGATTAAACCCCAACTAAACAAGGTGGAGGCTATCCAGAAATGGTCCCCGCCCACTCACAAAGAAACAGGTGCGTTCTTTCCTTGGCATTGTGGGCTATTGTAGGAGGTTTGTCGCCAACTTTACCAGTCTAGCAGCGCCTCTGACTGATCTCAAGGGAAAGAACGCAACTGTTGTTCAGTGGAGTGCAGAAGCAGCGTTCTGTCAGTTGAAGCAAGCTTTGTGCCAGGAACTAGTGTTGGTAGCTCCCGACTTCCAAAAAGAGTTCCTGGTACAAACAGATGCCTCAAAGTTGGGTCTGAGTGCAGTACTGTCCCAGATGGTTGGGGGATGAGCACCCCGTTGTGTACTTGAGCTGGAAGCTCATGCCAGCTGAGAGGAATTATTGCATTGTGGAAAGGGAGTGTCTCGCACAGGGGCGTACCTAGTGCATTTGACACCCGGGGTGGATCCTATATCTGGCACCCCCCACCTTAAAATGTAAAAACACCCCACTGTGCCCCCTGCATACCTCTGCATCCTTAAATATCTATTTGTCACTATTGTGTACATTACAGAGCACCTCTGGACCCCTTTACATTACACAGCACCTTGCATCTAAGGACCTCTTTACATTACACAGACCTTGTACCTCTGGACCCCTTTACATTACACAGCACCCTGCACCTCTGGACCCCTTTACATTACACAGCACCCTGCACCTCGGGACCCCTTTACATTACACAGCACCCTGCACCTCTGGACCCCTTTACATTACACAGGCCCCACATCTCTGGATGCCTGTATGTTACACAGACACCCCCTAACAGCTCTGGACCCCCTGCATGTTACACAGATCCCCCTACAGTGCAGACCCCCCTATAGTGCAGACACCCCCCTATTCAGTACAGACCCCCCTACAGTGCAGACCCCCCCTACAGTACAGACCCCCCCTACAATACAGACCCCCCTACAGTGCAGTCCCCCCTACAGTGCAGACCTCCCCTACAATACAGACCCCCCTACAGTGCAGACCCCCCCTTCAGACCCATAATGAATCTCCGGCCTCAGGTCAGATAATCACCACGGGACATGATGCACAGTACGTGCAGACTACACAGAGGAGGGGGAGGCGGCTTTACTCTGCTCGGCTGTGTGAGACAGCCAAGACAGATCAGAGCTGCGGCACGGCCACGAGAGAAGGGGATCATTGCGGGTCCCGGGTGTTCTGACGGGTGTCACACAGGTGTCACTCGGGTGCGGCAAAAACCCCTCCATTTGCAAAGCCACTACAGGCTCTCCGTGTGTGTGTACTGTGTTCTTACATGCCACTGCCTGTCACCGCGCAGTGCCACTCTGCTGCTTAAATCCGCCCACTGTCTCTGCTTCAGTCACGGAGGGGGGTGCCTGCCTGACACCCCCCAGTGTGTGGCATGCGGGGCGGCCCACCCCCCATGCCCCCCCACTTAGTATGCCACTGGTCTCGCTATAAAATGGGCTTTGGATACACTCCACTACTACTTGTTTGGCCGACCCTTCAAGTTAGTTGCAGATCATGCACCCCTTACATGGATGGCCCAAAATACAGACAAAAACTCCAGAATCACCTGGTGGTTCCTTCCTCTACAGGACTTCAAGTTTGTAGTGGTACATAGACCAGGAAAGGTACATCAGAATGCGGGTTATTGTCACTTGATTTGTGGTGTGCAGACCCCTGGCCTGGAACAGGCGGGGGAAATATGTAGAGGGTCAGCCTGTATTTCTCCTGAAGTTACCTGTGGGTTTTTTCTTTGTATCCTGTACAGTTCCTGTGGCAGTTGTGGCTGAAATCTTTCTTGATTCTTGATCTAACTGACCTTGGTTTGGTATTAAGAGATCACCAAATGTTCCACTTCTTAAGTGATTGAACAGTATTGACTGGCATATTCAAGGCTTTGGATATCTTTTTATATCCTTTTCCATCTTTGTAAAGTTTCACTACCTTGTTACGCAGGTCTTTTGACTGTTCTTTTCTGCTCCCCTTGCTTAGTGTCTAGCCGGCTTAGTGCATCCATGTGAGAGCTAACAAACTCATTGACTATTTATACACAGACACTAATTGCGATTTAAAAAGCCACAAATGTGGGAAATTAACCTTTAATTGCCATTTTTAACCTGTGTGTGCCACCTTCTGTGTCTGTAACAAGGCCAAACCTTCCAGGGTATGTAAACTTTTGATCAGGGCCATCTGGGTGATTTCTGTTATCATTATGATTTAAAAAGTATCCAAAAAATGAATGTGATAATAAATGGCTTCATGTGATTACTATCCTTAAAAAAAAAAACTTTTTTTGGCACGATCAGTCATATTTTCAATATTAATGCCAACATTTCACAATTTCTGCCAGGGTATGCAAACATTTGAGCACAACTGTATATATTGTATATTGTCTCATACTATGGTGTGCTCTCTGATGGGTCATTTGGGGGTGTGGCTGAATTCCATTGTTCTATTGTGTCTGTTTGCCTTGGGAGAAAGTATTATGGGATGTGTATGTGTATTTGCTGTGAGGAAGGAGGGGGGAATTCCTCCAACAGCTCTCTCTGCTGATTGGACAGTCTACCCTGCCCTGAATGCAAAGGTAGTGGGGATTGTCCCGAGTGTTACCTCTGTGTACCTGTGTTTCAATAAACAGTTCATGTTCAGGATTTCTCCAGAGCTTCTCCCATCCTTTGGAACTCCCTACCCCAATCTGTCAGACTGTCCTCTAATCTATCCATCTTTAGACGATCCCTGAAAACCCTTCTCTTTAAAGAAGCCTATCCTGCTTCTATCTAATACACTGTTTCACTTTCTCCATCAGCTCATCCCCCACAGCTATTACCTTTTGTATCAATTGACCCCCCTCCTAGATTGTAAGCTCTAGCGAGCAGGGCCCTCTAATTCCTCTTGTACCAAATTGTAATGTAACTATAATGTCTTCCTTCATTTTGTTAAGCGCTGCGCAAACTGTTGGTGCTATATAAATCCTGTATAATAATAATAATAATATAATAATGTTCAGCAGCCAAACGAGTACTGTCTAGTTCTTGGTTGTCAGCGGTTGGAATATCTCATATCTATATTCAGACTGGGAGGAAGCTGTATAAGACAAAAGCACTAAAGCGGAGTGTGGGACGTTTTATTACAGTTATATTCTATTTTATTCTGTTCTATTCCTTTATTTGCTATTCTATTTTAGTCTGTTTTACTTTATTCTTTGCTATTCTGTCACCTTTTTTTCCTATTCAAATTTTTTCTATGCTTTTATTTTGTATTCTGCTCTGTTTTACTCTATTATATTCTATTCTTTTATTTTCTATTATATTCTTTTCTATTCCTTTATTTTCTATTCTCTTCGGTAATTTGAATACTATTTGAATTTGGATATCGTCGGGAATTTTGGTTCGTCATATTCGTTTAAATTCATTATTGTAATTTTGAAATTCAGATGCATTCAAATTTCAGAATAACAAACAATTTTCCCTCCAAATTTCAATTTGGAGTGAAATGAGCCACCCATGTCCATTAGTAAATAAATGTGAATGCAGACACAGAATAGGTCAGGATGATGAGTATGTCTATAGGACAGGGAATCCTCGCAGTGATGATGGATCAGATCAGAAAGATATGGTTAGTATTGTACACTTTAGAAAAACAGGTAAACAAAAGATCCACAGTAACTCCCCGAGTAAACACCAAAATAACAAGAGTGACCAATTATGGTCTATGGCTGCAGGTCCTTCTGCCAAAACGGCACCACATAGAAGGTTCCAGAGTTCCCCCAACTACCATAAATTATTTTGGTATTATCGGTAATAAATATCCTTGTGATATTGGTGGATTTTAATGTCACAATGTTACCAGAAGATTAAAATGAGGGCTTCTGATTTCAGAACTGAGAGTTGGATGTCATTCAATCTCCCCGATCTCACCCTCTGGAAATAATAATTATAATTATATGATGATTGAACTTTCCATCAATGGCCCGGGGGGAGACATCTTCCTGACCTTTCACAAAGTTCACTCCCAATAAGTTGATAATTACTCCTCCCTGTAATCATGAGAAGAGGACCGGCCACCACAAAGATGGTTATTCAAAGACCCAAAGGTTGTACAATCAGATTACATAGTGTATGGTCTTACTGAAAGGAATCTTTCTGTGAGAGCTGAGAATGGTCTCCCCCATTAGGGAGATTCCTCCTCTATATTTGCCCTGGTGACCATGATCATTGAAAATAAATTCGCAAAATTTTGGGTTGTCACCAGTACAGGAATAGGAGGGCAAATCTTCCAATGGGGCCACCTAAGGTATTCTCTCACATCCTCTTTTGGATATGGAACAGGAAGTGAAGGGAAATCTTACCAATAGGATGTAGCCCCTCCCCCTTATTTTATCCAAAAACATAACAGAAAAGGTTTTGCCTTTAGTTCTCCTTTATTAAATTTGTAATTTTCATTCATTATTCATTTTCATTCCTTTGTATTATGTACGGTGGATTTGGTTGTTGCCGGGAGACGTATCGGCACCTTCCGTAGTCGGCCTCACTTTTGGGGGTTGTACTTCTCATTCTATGTGGCGTTCATGGGTTGCATCAGAAACTTCACAATTTCGCTGTTTTGTAATATTCAGTCTTGGTTTTCATCCAAAGATTCCAAAATACACTGAACAATCTCCAGATCCCGACCCTGAGAAGACACAAAGTATCATTCCTCCAATATACTGAATACACAACGTTAGGGTCCTTTCACACTGGGGCAGTTTGCAGGCGCTATTGCGCTAATAATAGCGCCTGCAAACCGACCCGAAAGTGCCGCTGCTTTAATTCCAGTGTGAAAGCCCCGAGGGCTTTCACACTGGTGCGGTGCGCTAGCAGGACGGGAAAAAAAGTCCTGCTAGCAGCTCCTTCACCGCTCCTGCCCATTGAAATCAATGGGATGGCACGGCTAAACCACTCTGCAGAGGCGCTTTGCGGTGGTTTTAACCCCTTCTCGGCTGCTAGCAGGGGGGTAAAACCGCCCCGCTAGCGGCCGAATACCGACGGTAAAGCGCCGCTTACAATAGCGGTGCTTTACCGCCGACAACGCCCCGCCCCAGTGTGAAAGGGGCCTTACATTGCACCCTTTTCATCCACCGGGCCTGGGAACTGCATCATAGAATGGGGGCTTCTCTGCTGAAGAGTTCATCTGGGGCCCCAGAACAATGACACCCTGACACTTAGGGGCACCAGAACAATGACACCCTGACACTTAGGGGCACCAGAACAATGACACCCTGACACTTAGGGGCACCAGAACAATGACACCCTGACACTTAGGGGCCCCAGAACAATGACACCCTGACACTTGGGGGCACCAGAACAATGACACCCTGATACTTGGGGGTCCAGAACAATGACACCCCGACATTTGGGGGGTGCAGAACAATGACACCCTGACACTTGGGGCCCCCAGAACAATGACACCCTGACACTTGGGGCCCCCAGAACAATGACACCCTGATACTTGGGGCCCCAGAACAATGACACCCTGACACTTGGGGGTCCCATAACAATGACACTTGGGGGTCTATATTATAATATAAATGATTTTCTTACTTTGAGAGTATTATACACTCTTAATAAATTCATTCAGACCCTGTATAAGCCTCTCCAGCAACAGGGCCTATACAAACATATGAGGAGGTTCTATCATCTGATCTCCAACCTCCCTATCCACTAATATTATTATTATACATTTATATAGTGCTGACATATACCGCAGTGCTGTACAGAGATCACTGAGACAATCACATCAGTCTCTGTACCAGAGGAGCTTACACTCTAATTTCCCCTCCCCCACAGTCACAGTTTTCTATGCCTCCTATTAATAACAATTGTATTATTGTCCTCCGCAATGAGGAAAGGTAGGTATTCCCCTTGTATAATGAGGAAAGGTAGGTACTCCCCCTGTATAATGAGGAAAGGTAGGTACTCCCCATGGTAACGAGGAAAGGTAGGTACTCCCCCTGGTAACGAGGAAAGGTAGGTACTCCCCCTGGTAGTGAGGAAAGGTAGGTACTCCCCTTGTATAACGAGGAAAGGTAGGTACTCCCCCTGTATAATGAGGAAAGGTAGGTACTCCCCATGGTAACGAGGAAAGGTAGGTACTCCCCATGGTAACGAGGAAAGGTAGGTACTCCTCCTGGTAGTGAGGAAAGGTAGGTACTCCCCTTGTATAATGAGTTAAGGTAGGTACTCATCCTTGTAATGAGGAGAGGTAGGTACTTCCCCTGTATAATGAGGAAAGGTAGGTACTCATCCTTTGTAATCAGGAGAGGTAGGCATACCTCCAAACTTTCCGAAATGGCAATGAGGGACACCTATTAAGTATGTAAGCATAGGACACACCCCGTGCCCTGCCCTCCGTAACCACTTGCCGACCGTTGCACGCCTATATATGTCGGCACAATAGCAGCGATGGGCAAATAGGCGTACCTGTACGTCTCCTTTAAGAGGCGGGGATAGCAGGCGTGAGCGTGCCCGCGTGACTGGCAGACTCGGTGTCCGCCGGTTTCCCAGCGATCGTGTCCCAGAGCTGCAGAACGGGGACGTGTCTATGTAAACAAGGCATTTCCCCGTTCTGGCTTGTGTCATGACAGAGATCTACTGCTCCCTGTCATCGGGAGAAGTGATCACTGTCATGTGAGTTGAAGCCCCTCCCCCCCACAGTTAGAATCACTCCCTATGACACACTTAACCCCTTCATTGTCCCCTAGTGGTTAACCCCTTCTCTGCCAGTGTCATTTACACAGTAATCAATGCACTTTTATAGCACTGATCGCTGTATAAATGACAATGGTCCCAAAATAGTGTCAGAAGTGTCCGATGTGTCCGCCATAATGTCACAGTCCTGATAAAAATCACAGATCACGGCAATTACTAATAAAAAAATAAATACATAAACAAAAATGCCATAAATCTATCCCCTATTTTGTAGACGCTATAACTTTTGCACAAACCAATCAATATACGCTTATTGCGATTTTTTTTTACCAAAAATATGTAGAAGAATACGTATCGGCCTAAACTGAGAAAAAAATTGTTTTTTCTATATATTTTTTGAGGATATTTATTATAGCAAAAAGTAAAAAAATAATGTGTTTTTTTCAAAATTGTCGCTCTTTTGTTGTTTATAGCGCAAAAAATAAAAATCTCAGAGGTGATCAAATACCATCAAAAGAAATCTCTATTTGTGGGAAAATAGGACATCAATTTTGTTTGGGTGCAACGTCACATGACCGCGCAATTGTCAGTTAAAGCGACGTAGTGCTGAATCGCAAAAAGTGCTCTGGTCAGGAAGGGGGTAAAATCTTCAGGGGCTGAAGCGGTCAAAGGAGAATTGTACAAAAAAATTGATTGGTTAAACCAACAAGTGCTTTTTTACCAATACTATTCCTTTATATTGGCTTTTGACAATTACAAATGCAGTAATTTAGAAACTGGATGAAAGGTTTAGCACCATGAAACCCTTTTTGACAGATAAGTAATGAATGTTATATACAACTATATAGATCAGACCAAAATGAGGGACAAATGAAGAGGAAAGTGGGACTTTGTTCTGAATGAGGGACAGTCTCTCGAAATCAGGGACATTTGGGAGCTATGGTCCAAATGCCAGTGTGGAATAGGCCCCAGGGTAGATGGGGCATAGGAGTAAGGCATGTCTCCCAACCTTTCAAGATGGGACCGAGGGACACCTATTTGCAAATGTATGCAGGCATAGGACAACCCCCCTGCCATGCCCCCTTAAAGAAGAATTATACAAAAAAAACATAGATTAGTTAAACCCATTTTTTTTTTTTTTACCACTACTATTCCTTTATATTGGCTTTTGAGATTTACAAATGCAGCAATTTTAGAAATTGGATGAAAGGTTCAGCACTGAGAAACACTTTTTGAAAGATAAATAGTGCATTTTATATACTACTATATAAATCAGACCGAAATGAGGGACAACTGAGAAGGAATGAGGGACAGAGGGACTTTTCTCCAAATCAGGGACAGTCCCTCAAAATCAGGGACAGTTGGGAGGTATGGAGGTAGGTACTCCCCCTGGTAGTGAGGAAAGGTAGGTACTCACCTTGTATAATGAGGAAAGGTAGGTACTCACCCTGGTAATGAGGAAAGGTAGGTACTCACCTTGGTGCTGTAGGCAGAGATGAGAATCAGAAAGATCAGAAGACAGAACATGGTGGGTTTGAGGATTGCAGTCTGGGGAGAAGAGAACACAATGATGATGGGTGAGGACGGGTAATATAAACTCTCTATAGGTAATATAACTTACCATGGTGATCGATGTGACGGCACACACTATGCTGGGTACAGGTGTGAGGAGACTTTTATATGAACTGAAATCTGGTCAGACCCTCCTCTCCCCTCCTCTCTCCTCCTCTCCCCACCCCGTTTATGTGCATTATATTCCTTGTGTGGACACACCCAGCT
This sequence comes from Aquarana catesbeiana, assembly GCA_037953035.1. Taxonomy (NCBI): domain Eukaryota; kingdom Metazoa; phylum Chordata; class Amphibia; order Anura; family Ranidae; genus Aquarana; species Aquarana catesbeiana. Next base: position 309,902 of record JBBHAA010002661.1, read on the forward strand.
CTGTACTGATACCTCTATACAGGTGACCCACACTCCAATGACTTGTCCTGCAACTTGGGACTGCAAAGTCACATGACAAGTCATTCCCCATGATTTCCAATGACAACCATTCATATTAGTATGACTTCAAAGTAGTCCCTACACTACTTTGGTCTGACTCTGATGAGAGTTACACAGGCATTCCCTAAAATCATGGCTGCAAAATCGCAGCAAAATTGCATGACTTTGGAGTTGTGGTATTATGAAAGGGGCCTAACTAGCTTGCTAAAACCTTATTCTCACCACTGAGCTCAGATCTATCTCCAATTTCACACTGCAAAAGGTTTCACTGGAAGGAACATTTTATAGTGTGGGGTGAGACTATGAGCACTAAGCCATGATTGGACAAAGTCATAACTTTGCCCAATCAGAGCTCTCACAGTGCTCTTTGCCCTGACTGGGCAAAGCCTTGCACCTGACCACTGGTCAGGTGAATTGCTTCAGTCAATCAGAGCTGTTAAAAAACGCACTGTGTGGCACGCAAGTGCATTGTGGGGCACTCGGCGGGAGAACATGCGAACACCCGAAAGGGCGATGTTTGGGGCTGAACTGATGCTTGACCCAAACAGCTCATCTAAACACCATGGTCTACAGAACAAGGAGGAGAATAAGAGAGCTTGGTTTGGGTCGATTGACTTCCAGTTTTGTTTGTGTTCCAGTGTTGGTGTCTTTTCTTTTGCCAGCAACCACATCTGGGTTTTACCTAAAGTGTGGTGGCTGCATCATATGACACATCACGGGTAGAGTTACCACCTCATCCCTTTAAACCCGAACACCTTTGAATTACTCAGGTTCTGAGGCTAATTAAATGCAGATAAGGTACCAAGTGAGTTTAGTTACCACCTTATTCAGCCACAGAACCTGTGTAATTAATATGTGTTTGGGTTTAAAGGGATGAGTTGGCAACCATAATCATGGAACTGCATCCTCTATTTGAAATCAAGTGGGACGTTGTGTCAGTGCTTGAGCACGGAGTCCATGTTCCTCTAGAACTTTTGTGCCTGCAGCTCCCCTAAAAGGTACTGAAGCGTTCCTCTACAACTGTAAGACCTTTAAACCTCCGTAGCCCCCTGCAACTTCCACTAATCTACACAGCAGTCCCTTTTGCGCCTTGGCATCCCCATTTGCCATCCATTCTCTGCAGCACCACCTTTGTACCCACAGTCTCCACTACATCCACAGTCTGAACCTGGGCTATACCCAATACCAGGGCAAGGCCTTCTAGAACCCAAGGAAAATAAAACCAAAATGTGCAGTGTTGAGGCAGGCGAAGCTTTATATTTGCACCTAGAGTGGCCGGTATGGCACAGGGAACATAATTGGCCACCACTGTCCACCAGGCCTAGTCTTGACACTTTCCGGTCCGTGGAAAACCGAATAGAATGGGAAAAAGATGTGGCATGTAGGGATGAGCCGAACACCCCCCGGTTGGGTTTGCTGCAGAACTTGCGAACAGGCAAAAAATTTGTTTGAACACGCAAACACCGTTAAAGTCTATGGGACACGAATATGAATAATCAAAAGTGCTCATTTTAAAGGCTTATATTGTCATAAAAAGTGTTTGGGGACCTGGGCCCTGCCCCAGGGGACATGTATCAAAGCAAAAAGAATTTTTAAAAATGGCCCTTTTTTCGGGAGCAGTGATTTTAATAATGCTTAAAGTGAAACAATAAAAGTGTAATATTCCTTTAAATTTCGTGCCTGGGGGTGTCTATAGTATGCCTGTAAAGGGGCGCATGTTTTCCATGTTTAGAACAGTCTGACAGCAAAATGACATTTCAAAGAAAAAAAGTCATTTAAAGCTACTCACGGCTATTAATAAATTGTCAGTCCGACAATACACATAAAAGTTCATTGATAAAAACTGCAACCAAAATAATAAAAAAAAAATGCGTGGGGGTCCCCCTAAATTCCATACCAGGCCCTTCAGGTTTGGTATGGATTTTAAGGGGAACTCCGCGCCAAAATAAAAAAAATGGCGTGGGGTCCCCCCCAAAATCCATACCAGTCCCTTATCTGAGCACACAACCTGGCAGGCTGCAGGAAAAGAGGGGGGACGAGAGAGCGCCCCCCCTCCTGAACTGTACCAGGCCACAAGCCTTCAACATTGGGAGGGTGCTTTGAGGTAGCCCCCCAAAGCACCTTGTCCCCATGTTGACGGGGAGAAGGGCCTCATCCCCACAACCCTTGGCCGGAGGTTGTGGGGGTCTGCAGGCGGGTGGCTTATCGGGAACTGGAAGCCCCCTTTAACAAGGGGACCCCCAGATCCTAGCCCCCCCGTGTGAATTGGTAATGGGGTACAAGTGTACCCCTACCATTTCACAAAAAAGTGTCAAAAAGGTTAAAAAACACAAGAGACGGTTTTTGACAAGTCCTTTATTAATTTCCTATTCTTTTGGCTTCTTCTTCCATCTTCTTTCTTCTGGTGTTCTTTCGGTGTTCTTCTTCTTCCTCCATCTTCTTCTTCATCTTCTTCTTCCTCCGCTCTTCTCGTCCTGCATTTTCCTCCAGGCTTCTTCTCTGCTCAGTCTGCACGATCCGCCTCAGTGGGAGTGACCCCGCCCCCCTCTGACAACATGAGGAAAGCCACAGGGAAGTCTCGTGAATTCCAGGTGCGTCAGAGGAGGGCGGGGTCACTGGGTGGCCCCGCCCTCCGTTATATAAGAAATGTCAGAAAAAGCAAAGCGTCACACGGCTGAAGACTCCCACTGAGTCGGATCATGCGGACTAAGCGGAGAAGAAGCCTGGAGGAAGATGGGGGACGAGAAGAGCGGAGGAAGAAGAAGATGAAGAAGAAGATGGAGGAAGAAGAAGAACACCGAAAGAAAGAAGATGGAAGAAGCCAAAAGAAGAAGAAATGAATAAAGGACTTGTCAAAATTCATCTCTTATATTTTTTAACCTTTTTTGACACTTTTTTTGTGAAATGGTAGGGGTACATTTGTACCCCATTACCAATTCACACGGGGGGCGGGATCTGGGCGTTCCCTTGTTAAAGGGGGCTTTCAGATTCTGATAAGCCCCCCGCCCGCAGACTCCCACAACCACTGGCCAAGGGTTGTGGGATGAGGCCCTTCTCCCCATCAACATGGGGACAAGGTGCTTTGGGGGGCTACCTCAAAGCACCCTCCTAATGTTGAGGGCATGTGGCCTGGTAAGGTTCAGGAGAGGGGGTGCTCTCTCACCCCCCCTCTTTTCCTGTGGCCTGCCAGGTTGCGTGCTCAGATAAGGGTCTGGTATGGATTTTTGGGGGGACCCCACACCATTTATTTTTATTTTGGTGTGGGGTTCCCCTTAAAATCCATACCAGACCTGAAGGGCCTGGTATGGAATCTATGGGCACCCCCACTCCATTTTTTTTAATTTTGGTTCAGGGTTCCCCTGTGGGGAAATCCCATGCCATTTTATCAATGAACTTTTATGTGTATTGCCAAACCAACAATTCATTATAGCCGCAAGTAGTTTTAAATGACTTTTTTTCCTTTGAAATGTCATTTTGCTGTCAGAATGTTCTAAACATGGGAAACATGCGCCCCTTTACAGGCATACTATAGACACCCCCCAGGTATGAAATTTAAAGGAATATTACACTTTTATTGTTTCACTTTAAGCATTATTATAATCACTGCTCCCGAAAAAACTGACGTTTTTAAAACTTCTTTTGCATTGATACATGTCCCCTGGGGCAGGACCCGGGTCCCCAAACACTTTTTATGACAATACCATGCATATAAGCCTTTAAAATTAGCACTTTTGATTTCTCCCATAGACTTTTAAAGGGTGTTCCATGGCTTTCGAATTTGCCGCAAACACCCCAAATTGTTTGCTGTTCGGCGAACTGGTGAACAGCCGATGTTCAAGTTGAACATGAGTTTGACTCTAACTCGAAGCTCATCCCTACTGACACGGTTCCACCAGTGTTGTTTAGCTATCAGAAGCTTTGGGAAGCCAGGTTTTCATTAACGTTATTGGAACCAATTTTGGTTTTATCTGTAAACTAGTTATAATTCATAAAATGTGCAAATTGTATTCTTTTGTAAAGTCACTAGAATGAGGTCTGTGGTACAAATTATGGTTCTGTCTATTTTTGTTATGTGACAGATCACTGTGCTGGTTCTGTTCCCCCAATGCCTATTATGACTAAATCTCAATCATGTAACTATGATAGACCACCCCCATCCCATCCTGCAGATATACAAGCCTTCTCCATCTCACTGATAGGGACTGCAAGGATTACACCAGGACTACACCGTATGACGTCAGCCTAATGAGGATGTTTTTTACTCGGGATGTATGATTTTGGCAAACTGGCTCAATACATTTTATATGAGCATTTTGCTGTACCCAAAGGTCTACCGCCTGCTCCTGTTCTCCATTCCACAAGATAAATAAAACCAGTACTTACTGGGAATTAATGAATTGTTCTGTCTGCTCTTCCAATAATGAATGCTGGAGATCCGGGACCTCAGGCAAGTTCTGAACAATCGGTGATCTTTACCTGAACAAACTAATAGTCACAGTACAGGCCGGCCTCACAGTACATCTCATCCTCATTGAACTGTTTATCTGCGTTTGTCAATATTAATGTCACGCCACATGCCAATGTTTGTCTTTAACCCGTAATGTGGCCTGTACATAACAGAATGCATCTAAAACCCAAGAGAATACGGGGCATTACGTTACCAAAAAGTTATAAGCCCAGACACTTGGGGGTCCCAGAACAATGACACCCGGACACTTGGGGTCCCAGAACAATGACACCCGGACACTCAGGAATATTGGTATTGGATTATGGTTATTGGTATTCTATAGATATATTGATGCAGAAAACAGAAACACAGAAGCATTTAAAGGATACATTTCTAGTTTATTGAGACGTCAGTCTTTGTACAAGGGTCTCCTCCATGGCGGTGGAATGAACGGTCAAAGAGGCCACCAAGTTGACAAACTCCTGAAAGTCCTCCTCCCCACTTCCTTTCTCATCGAGCTCCTTCAGGATCCTGTCCAAAGAGGTGGTGTCTTTTTGCTCCTAGAGGAGGAAGACTTAGATTTAATCAACCATCTTTCCCCGGCTCCTGCCTACATTACACCGAGATTCCATTCTAGAAGCGTATCCCACAGGAAATAAAATAGTGTATTTAGTTTGGAAATTTGAGGCTTTCATGGTAAAAATTCTACACGTCTGTTTTTTTCATCTTTGTAGTTTGTGTATCAAGATGATGTGGTCCTCTTTAGAATTAGTCAACGCTATGCAACCCTCAATATATTTTTTAGATAATGATTTTTGAATCTCAGGTATCAGCAAAAAAGACTTTTCAGAGGGTTCCCCAATCACCAATTTGTCTGTTGATTGTGTGTGACTTGCTTTAGAAAGTAGCTACATGCAGTATCTGGAGTAGAATTAAACGATATTACTTTTTATTTATTTATTCTGGAGTCCTTGTCCCTTTAGAGCCGGTTCACACAGGGGGGGCTTCAAAGTCGTACAGCACGACTTGGAAAACTACATCTGTATAGAAGTCAATGCAAGCCGCTCTGAAGTTGCCCCAAAGTAGTACAGGAACCTTTGAGTTGAGTTTGACTTGAGTCGCTCCTATTAGAACGGTTCCATTGTAGAGAATGGAGAGCGACTTGTCAGGCGGCTAAGTCACCTGACAGGTCACCCCTGTGTGAACAATGTCTTTCTTCTTGTCACTCTTCCATAAAGGTCAGATTTGTGGAGAGCATGACTAATAATTGTCCTGTGGACAGATTCTCCCACCTGAGCTGTGGATCTCTGCAGCTCCTCCAGAGTTACCATGGACCTCTTGGCTGCTTCTCTGATGAATGCTCTCCTTGACAGTCAGTTTAGGTGGACGGCCGTGTCTTCATGAGATGTTCAAAGCTTGGGATATTCCTTTATAACCTAACCCTGCTTTATACTTCTCCACAACTTTATTCCTGACCTGTTTAGTGTGTATCTTGGCCTTCATGATGCTGTTTGTTCACTAAGGTTCTCTAACAAACCTCTGAGGGCTTCACAGAACAGCTGTATTTATACTGAGAGTAAATGACACACAGGTGGGCTCTATTTACTAATTTGGTGACTTCTGAAGGCAATTGGTTTCACTAGATTTTAGTTAGGGGTATCAGAGTAAAGGGGGCTGAATACAAATGCCCCCCCCCACACACACACTTTTCACATATTTATTTGTATCATTTATCATTTTCCTTCCACTTCACAATTATTACCTCTGATGTATGATGATGATGAGGATCAGATTAGGTCCCCCTTGCTAGTAGTGGGTTGGACCCCCTTTTGCCTTCATTCTTGGTGGAATAGATACAACAAGGTGTTGGAAACATTCCTCAGAGATTTTGCTCCATAGTGACATGATAACATCACACAGTTGCTGCAGATTTGTCGGCTGCACATCCATGATGCCAATATCCCGTTCCACCACATCCAAAAGGTGATCTATTGGATGAGATGTGGTGATTGTGGAGGCCATTGGAGGACAGTGACCTCATTGTCCAGTGGTGAGATGATTGGAGCTTTGTGACATGGTGCATTATCCTGGTGGAAGGAGATATCAGAAGATGGGGACACTGTAGTCATAAAGGGATGGACATGGTCAGCAACAATACTCAGGTAGGCTGTGGTGATTAAACCCCATCCCCCACACCATTACACCCCCACCACCAGCCTGAACCGGTGATACCCCATCCCCCACACCATTACACCCCACCACCAGCCTGAACTGGTGATACCCCATCCCCCACACCATTACACTCCCACCACCAGCCTGAACCAGTGATACCCCATCCCCCACACCATTACACCCCCCACCACCAGCCTGAACCGGTGATATCCCATCCCCCACAGCATTGCACCCCCACCACCAGCCTGAACCGGTGATATCCCATCCCCCACACCATTACACCCCCACCACCAGCCTGAACCGGTGATATCCAATCCCCCACCGCATTGCACCCCCACCACCAGCCTGAACCGGTGATATCCCATCCCCCACAGCATTGCACCCTCACCACCAGCCTGAACTGGTGATACCCCATCCCCCACACCATTACACTCCCACCACCAGCCTGAACAGGTGATATCCCATCCCCCACACCATTACACCCCCAAAACCAGCCTGAACCAGTGATACCCCATCCCCCACACCATTACACCCCCACCACCAGCCTGAACCGGTGATATCCCATCCCCCACACCATTACACCCCCAAAACCAGCCTGAACCAGTGATACCCCATCCCCCACACCATTACACCCCCACCACCAGCCTGAACCGATGATATCCCATCCCCCACACCATTACACCCCACCACCAGCCTGAACTGGTGATATCCCATCCCCCACACCATTACACCTCCACCACCAGCCTGAACCGGTGATACCCCATCCCCCACAGCATTACACCCCCACCACCAGCCTGAACCGGAGATACCCCACCCCCTACACCATTACACCCCACCACCAGCCTGAACCGGTGATATCCCATCCCCCACACCATTACACCCCCACCACCAGCCTGAACCGGTGATATCCCATCCCCCACACCATTACACCCCCACCACCAGCCTGAACCGGTGATACCCCATCCCCCACACCATTACACCCCCCACCACCAGCCTGAACCGGGGATATCCCATCCCCCACAGCATTGCACCCCCACCACCAGCCTGAACCGGTGATATCCCATCCCCACACCATTACACCCCCACCACCAGCCTGAACCGGTGATATCCCATCCCCCACAGCATTGCACCCCCACCACCAGCCTGAACCGGTGACATCCCATCCCCCACACCATTACACCCCCACCAACAGCCTGAACTGGTGATACCCCATCCCCCACACCATTACACTCCCACCACCAGCCTGAACTGGTGATATCCCATCCCCCACACCATTACACCTCCACCACCAGCCTGAACCGGTGATATCCCATCCCCCACACCATTACACCCCCAAAACCAGCCTGAACCAGTGATACCCCATCCCCCACACCATTACACCCCCCCCACCAGCCTGAACCGGTGATATCCCATCCCCCACAGCATTACACCCCCACCACCAGCCTGAACCGGTGATACCCCATCCCCCACACGATTACACCGCCACCACCAGCCTGAACCGTGATACCCCATCCCCCACACCATTACACCCACCACCACCAGCCTGAACTGGTGATACCCCATCCCCCACACCATTACACCCCACCACCAGCCTGAACTGGTGATACCCCATCCCCCACACCATTACACCCCACCACCAGCCTGAACCGGTGATACCCCATCCCCCACACCATTACACCCCCACCACCAGCCTGAACTGGTGATATCCCATCCCCCACAGCATTACACCCCCACCACCAGCCTGAACCGGTGATACCCCATCCCCCACACCATTACACCCCCACCACCAGCCTGAACCGGTGATACCCCATCCCCCACACCATTACACCCCCACCACCAGCCTGAACCGGTGATACCCCATCCCCCACACCATTACACCCCACCACCAGCCTGAACCGGTGATACCCCATCCCCCCACACCATTACACCCCCACCACCAGCCTGAACCGGTGATATTCCATCCCCCACACCATTACACCCCCACCACCAGCCTGAACCGGTGATACCCCATCCCCCACACCATTACACCCCCACCACCAGCCTGAACCGGTGATATCCCATCTCCCACAGCATTACACCCCCACCACCAGCCTGAACCGGTGATATCCCATCCCCCACACCATTACACCCCCACCACCAGCCTGAACTGGTGATACCCCATCCCCCACACCATTACACCCCCACCACCAGCCTGAACCGGTGATATTCCTTTCCCCACAGCATTACACCCCCACCACCAGCCTGAACCGGTGATACCCCATCCCCCACACCATTACACCCCCACCACCAGCCTGAACCGGTGATACCCCATCCCCCACACCATTACACCCCCACCACCAGCCTGAACCGGTGATACCCCATCCCCCACACCATTACACCCCCACCACCAGCCTGAACCGGTGATACCCCATCCCCCACACCATTACACCACCACCAGCCTGAACCGGTGATATCCCATCCCCCACACCATTACACCCCCACCACCAGCCTGAACCGGTGATACCCCATCCCCCACACCATTACACCCCCACCACCAGCCTGAACCGGTGATATTAATTAAAACATTAGTGTCTGCGCTAGAAAAAAAATCCCATCAAAAAGTGCTAGTGATGATACCCTCATTGGTATTGAAAATTTCTAGATCCAAAAAATGTATACTCTCCGTACTAACATTCCAGGTGAGGGAGATGTTGCGATCATTGACATTCATGGAGTTTAGTAACCCCATCAGACCTTCCATATCCCCTCTCCAAATGATTAAAAGATCGTCTATAAATCTCTTGTAAAGTAAGATATCTCCATTGCCATCTCTTAGATTCCCCTCTTCCTCCCACTTAGCCATATAGAGATTTGCTACACTAGGGGCGAATTTGGCGCCCATCGCGACGCCTTTCTTCTGTAGGTAGATCTTGTTGTCGTACCAGAAAAAATTGTTCCGCAAACAGAAGTCCAAACATTTCAAAAGAAAAAACGTAAAATCCTCATCAATTTCGTCTTCTTTGTCCAAAGCCCACTTGACAGCATTCAGGGCGCCCTCATGATCGATGTTAGTGTACAATGAGGCTACATCTCCTGTAGCCATAATCATATCCCTATGTGTAGTACACCCACCAAGCAGCTGCAAAGTGTGCTTGGTGTCTTTAAGATAGGCGCTTGTTTTCTTCACTAACGGCTGTAGGTGGATATCTATGTACTCTCCTAATCTGGAGGTAAGAGATCCGATACCACTCACTATCGGTCTCCCGGGTGGATTCAGGCTGTCCTTATGGACTTTAGGTAAGTAGTAGATCACGGGCATTTTGCTGACCATAGGGATTAAGTACTTGGCTTCATGCTTGTTCAGAAAGCCTCCATCAGTTCCAAACTTAATTAGGTCTTCTAATACACCTTTACAGGATTTTGAAGGGTTGCCATCAAGGGGTTGGTATGTGTCAGTGTCGCTCAGTATCCTTCCCATCTCATCTTTATACTGTTGTAGTGAGAGGACGACCACTCCTCCCCCTTTATCCGCTGGTCTAATCACTATGTCCTTTCTCTTTTCCAGTAAATCCATTCCTCTTTTTAAATCTCTCTGCTCATATACCTTTTTGACTGGTAGCTGTTCTAAATCTGAGGTGACCAATTTTTTGAATAAGTCAACATATTTATTGTTAGATATATAGGGGTTGTACACTGAGTTGTTCCTTAAGCTAGTAAACCTGTGGTTTTTCTGAGCACCTTCATATCTTTGGATATACACTGTTTTGGACTTTAATTTGAGTCACTAGGGGTCACGTCCCCGTATATTTCTTTGATTTTTCTTGATATATGTGATAGGTTTTGCACTTATCACTTTCATTGTGTATTTTATCTAGCACTGTGCACTTTTATATTCCATCACTTAGGGGTAATTTCACTCCAGTGGGCTATTTATTTAGTATTCATGTTTCTTATGTTTATTATTGCTGCACTTTTTGATGGGATTTTTTTTCTAGCGCAGACACTAATGTTTTAATTTTTACCTTTTGCACGATTATGAAACGTGACTGAGTGTTTGCAGCTGGTCTCTACTTAAGATTAATCACTCACCAGTTTGTAGGTAACTTTCCATAAGTGGCTCGCAGGGTTGCTCATATATATTTTGGTTCCTTGGTTTTCATATTCCTGCTAGTAGCCTGATGGATCCCTTTGCCTTTTTTGAGAACAGAGAAATTGATCTGGAGGATCTTTTCTCTACCACCAACACTAATGAGAATGACATTACACAGCTTTTTAGGAAATTAGGGCATTGTATGGACAAAAAGAGTAATATATGGTGGGATCTATCCACCATGAGGAAATATTTAAAGGATGGTTTGGTCCCTAGAAAGCTACGATGGGATGTTCCCATTAACGATGGCTTACTAGGGGTTGATGATGTGGAGGAGTGGTATTCATTTTTTGTGGGTAAAGGAAGGGAGATTATGGAATTCCTTATGAAGAGAAAACAGCGTAAATTAAATCTTCTGGAGAACCAAATTAAGGACATTAGGGATAAACTCAGCTCCCTCATCAATCATCCTGAATACACCAAACTCATGGGGGAGCTGCAGAGGAATATGCAGAAGAAAGACACAGAAAATAAAAATGTAAAGAAGAAGAAGTACCAAAGGGACTTCGAAGACTACCAAAATAAACAAGTCTTTCGTTGGCAATCAACATTGGCGTCCACCACTGCGATCAACCCTCATTCACAAGCGGGGGCAGCTACCAATATGGTACCACAACCACAGGGTCAGCCCTATCCACAGCAACAGAACAATAAACCTTTCAATAGAGGGTTCCCACAGCATTGTCAGGATGAGGCGTTACCCCACACACCTTATCGCCAACCCCCAAAAAAATCGCAATATAATCCACCTAGGCGACCGATTAATGAGGGGAGAAATGGCCCACATCCTAACGGTGGTAATTGGGGTTATGAAGTCCCCACCTATCGGGATAATGGTTATAGGGCCCAACCGGAGAGGGAGTACAACGATATGGGTTATCCCTCATATCCGGCCCCTCAATACAGGAATGGCCAACAGAATTCGTATGGCTATCATAGGCAATATGGATACCAGCACAGTACTCCATACCACCAACATAGGGATTACGGGAATCAGCAGAATACACCCCAGAGAGGAAATCGTGCACCTTACAGGGGCCCCTTACCGCACCAACCTCCTTTTAGAGGGTACCCCACACATACAAGAGAAGATACACGTAGAGGTGGAGTTTATTATTCCCCCAAACCACAGAGGGTTAGATACGATAAACATCAACAGGACCACTATGGAGTACCTGTAACCAACAGCTTCCAACCTTTGAGTGACAATGACAACTTCCTGGATGAATCTTTTTTAGGGGGGACCAGGGGGGGACCCGCCCGAGAAGTACGAAATCCAGGAAGAGAGGAGGGAGAGCTGGACGAAGAGTTCAACAGAAAAAGAAGGCGGGAAGATTAGGACAGGGAATTTTTAATTTGAGTGGAGTGGAACTATCAAGAGAGGAATTACTAGTCCTGGATAAGGGAATTAAATACGCCCCTAAAAAAGGACTTAACAAATTTGACACCTACGTCGGTGTACAGAAATTGGTTAGGAAACTCAATATTAAGAAATATTATGCCCTCAACCCTGTTGAGAGGGCCGCTACTAACCACAGGTTTACTAGCTTAAGGAACAACTCAGTGTTCAACCCCTATATATCTAACAATAAATATGTTGACTTATTCAAAAAATTGGTCACCTCAGATTTAGAACAGCTACCAGTCAAAAAGGTATATGAGCAGAGAGATTTAAAAAGAGGAATGGATTTACTGGAAAAGAGAAAGGACATAGTGATTAGACCAGCGGATAAAGGGGGAGGAGTGGTCGTCCTCTCACTACAACAGTATAAAGATGAGATGGGAAGGATACTGAGCGACACTGACACATACCAACCCCTTGATGGCAACCCTTCAAAATCCTGTAAAGGTGTATTAGAAGACCTAATTAAGTTTGGAACTGATGGAGGCTTTCTGAACAAGCATGAAGCCAAGTACTTAATCCCTATGGTCAGCAAAATGCCCGTGATCTACTACTTACCTAAAATCCATAAGGACAGCCTGAATCCACCCGGGAGACCGATAGTGAGTGGTATCGGATCTCTTACCTCCAGATTAGGAGAGTACATAGATATCCACCTACAGCCGTTAGTGAAGAAAACAAGCGCCTATCTTAAAGACACCAAGCACACTTTGCAGCTGCTTGGTGGGTGTACTACACATAGGGATATGATTATGGCTACAGGAGATGTAGCCTCATTGTACACTAACATCGATCATGAGGGCGCCCTGAATGCTGTCAAGTGGGCTTTGGACAAAGAAGACGAAATTGATGAGGATTTTACGTTTTTTCTTTTGAAATGTTTGGACTTCTGTTTGCGGAACAATTTTTTCTGGTACGACAACAAGATCTACCTACAGAAGAAAGGCGTCGCGATGGGCGCCAAATTCGCCCCTAGTGTAGCAAATCTCTATATGGCTAAGTGGGAGGAAGAGGGGAATCTAAGAGATGGCAATGGAGATATCTTACTTTACAAGAGATTTATAGACGATCTTTTAATCATTTGGAGAGGGGATATGGAAGGTCTGATGGGGTTACTAAACTCCATGAATGTCAATGATCGCAACATCTCCCTCACCTGGAATGTTAGTACGGAGAGTATACATTTTTTGGATCTAGAAATTTTCAATACCAATGAGGGTATCATCACTAGATCCTTCTTCAAAACCACGGACAGGAATTCGTATATCCCGGTTAAAAGTTGCCATTACAAACCCTGGTTAAATAACATTCCAAGGGGACAGTATATGAGGATGCGAAGGAATTGCACTAGGATGTTGGACTATGAGACCCAGTCAGAGAGACTGAGCACCATGTTCTTAGAAAAGGGATACCAGAATGAGTTTTTGGAGAAGGAAAGAAGTAAGATTAGAAGCATGAATAGAGTGGATCTTTTAAAGGATGTCACTAAAGTAACCAACAATGATAGCCAAGAGGGTATTAATGTGGTTCTTGATTACTCTGTACAAAGTTATGAAGTAAGGAGGATCATATGCAAATATTGGAGTGTGTTGAAACAGGATACCCAGCTTAAAGATATTCTCCCAAATAAGCCTAAATTTGTTTTTAAGAGAGCTCCCAGTTTGCGGGACAGGCTAATACATAATGTGGTAGACCCACCCCCCCCAAAACCTAAAATGTTCCTGGACCTAGAAGGATTCTATAGCTGTGGGAGATGTTATAGTTGTAAAAGGATTCCGGATAACACTAGGAGGTTAAAAGAATTCTCGAACCCTAGAAACAATTTATCGTATAAGATTAGGGATTTCATATCATGTGATACAGTAGGGGTTGTCTATGCCTTGAAGTGCCCATGCAACCTGGTGTATGTGGGGCGCACCACTAGGGCTCTCAAAGATCGCATGGAAGAACATGTGAGGCACATACGCAATGGGTCCGATAAGCATGGTTTATATGTGCACTTTAAGAGGGTACACAATCAAAGTACCATTGGCATGAAGTTTTGGGGGATTGAGGCACCCAAACGCCACTGGAGGGGTTCCAATTTTGTCATAGAGATAAGCAAAAGGGAATCCTGGTGGATACACCAGCTTGGATCTTTGGTCCCCGGGGGATTGAATAGAGAGTTTGATTTGAGTTGTTTCCTCAGTAATTACTGATACTGTAGATTTGGTGATATACTCCTTTATTACTTCTGTTTCTTTATTTCTTTGAGTTGAGTTGGGGCATCTATTATAGACTATATGCATATGATGGTTTTTTATTCCTCTTGATAGTTCAATTACCCCTCCACAGTAATTTTATTATTATGATCGTAGACATACGTAATATACGCACATTTTTAATTTTTTAATAAAGTGTAATTTTAAATTTTAATTATATATTTTTAATTCTATTAATTCATCTCTGGGGTTACCGGATTTAATATTGTTTGCTTGATCTTTTATATAGTAGGTCGTTTTGTGATATATAAATAAATGTTTGTGGTCATCTAAACGTGTGAGGTGCGAGGCGGTGCTCTCTTTGCTAGCCAGCCCCGTCCTGTACTTAGTTATTTAGACATTATTTGAACATTTACATAATGCTTTATTGGATCGCCCATTGCGCGGTCGTATCATCAATAGTGCATATCGTACGATTTGTTCTCTACTAGGGTTACATTCACATATGTGGTCCTAGGCAAAATGGCTGCCATGACTGACATGGCTTACTTTAGCTTGATCCATGGTCCAAGGGAAAATGGCCGTTATGAACGTAGCTGTAGCCCATGAACAATAGTGTCCGCGGTCTTAGGCAAAATGGCCGCCGGAGCTATAAATGTACTCTTGAGCTCCCGTCCAATCAGATTCCCCCTGAAGAAGGCACGTGGTCCCGGTGCCGAACACGCGTAGGGGAGGGGCCTGGACGGAGCTGTCAGCAGAGAGAGAGAAGGAGAGTTTTTGGTATACACACCGCAATACACGCCACACCGCGAGATTGACCGTTCATTGTCTGTTTAGGATGGTGCACTTACGCACCCACAGCATGTGAGTACCCCATCAAGGGGAGAGAATTATTTTATTAAAAGCCTTTTATTACCCTTGCAATATTGCGCTATGGAGTTGTTTCTTTTGCATATATTACCTTCGTTTGAGAAACTTGGAGGTCTACACAGCTGATTCCAAATGAGCACAGGAGTGGCTCCAAGGCTTTGTTTGGCATAGTTTAAACGCTGTGTCACACACAAGAAGGTGAGCATATACACCTGTGGGGGTGGCTGGAAGACACTACAGCATGTTTCCTTGGTGATGCACATTTGGAAGGAAGGATATGTGAACTCCACTATAACTTTGGACTATGGTTTTTCTGAGCACCTTCATATCTTTGGATATACACTGTTTTGGACTTTAATTTAAGTCACTAGGGGTCACGTCCCCGTATATTTCTTTGATTTTTCTTGATATATGTGATAGGTTTTGCACTTATCACTTTCATTGTGTATTTTATCTAGCACTGTGCACTTTTATATTCCATCACTTAGGGGTAATTTCACTCCAGTGGGCTATTTATTTAGTATTCATGTTTCTTATGTTTATTATTGCTGCACTTTTTGATGGGATTTTTTTTTCTAGCGCAGACACTAATGTTTTAATTTTTACCTTTTGCACGATTATGAAACGTGACTGAGTGTTTGCAGCTGGTCTCTACTTAAGATTAATCACTCACCAGTTTGTAGGTAACTTTCCATAAGTGGCTCGCAGGGTTGCTCATATATATTTTGAACCGGTGATATCCCATCCCCCACACCATTACACCCCCACCACCAGCCTGAACCGGTGATACAAGGCAGGATGGATCCATGTGCCAAATTCTGACCCCACCATCTGAATGTCGCAGATGAAATCCAGACTCATCAGACCAGGGAACATTTTTCCGATCTTCTATTGTCCAATTTTGGTGATCCTGTGCCAATTGTAGCCTCAGTTTCCTGTTCTTAGCTGATGGGAGTGGCGCCTGGTGTGGTCTTCTGTTACTGTGGCCCATCTGCTTCAAGGTTTTATGTGTTGTGTGGTCAGAGATAGTTTCTGCATACCTTAGTTGGTGATTTGAGTTACTGTTGCCTTTCTATCATCTGGAACCAGTCTGCCCATTCTCCTCTGACATCAACAAGGCATTTTCCTCCACACAACTGCCGCTCACTGGATATTTTCTCTTTTTCCCACCATTCTCTGTAACCTGAGAGATGGTTGTGTGTGAAAATCCCAGAAATAGTCAGACCAGCCCGTCTGCCACCAACAACCATGCCACGTTCAAAGTCACCGAGATCCCCTTTCTTCCCCATTCTGATGTTCGGTTTGATACTTCAGCAAGTCGTCTTCACCATGTCTAGATGCCTAAATGCAATGAGTTGCTGCCATGTGATTGGCTGATTTGCAATATTTGCTACCAAGCAATTGAACAGGTGTACCTAATAAAGTGGTATATATATATATACAGTATATAGTACATTCACACCAGTCACTGCCCTCAAGGAGGTTACAGTCTAAGGCAGGGCTTGACAAATTTGCGTGGAATCTAGGAGCCAGCTAAAAAAGTTAGGAGCCAGTTTTTTTTTTTTTTTTTTTTAAACGACCGACAAAGCTTTATTTTCAATATAAAAATCAACCAATCTTAAATTTACACAGAGACGACTAGAACGAATGTGACTGCTTTTATTTCCTGCCATGCAGGGACACAAGACCACCATATTCTCACTAAGGGTCCAATCAGGTCCGCCTGAAAAACTGACAGGTGAACCTGATCAGACAGCCCGTGTGAAAGGGGCCAAGCAGGGAGATGACAAATAATAAATTCATTTTAATGAACCACTTCCTTCCCGCAGGACGACTATATACGTCCTGTCTTTGAAGAGAAATACCGTAGTTATGGTTGCAGCTAGCTCCATAACCCCGATATCTTCTTGAAGAGCCGGCGGTTCTCTTTCAGATAAAAGTGGTCTCTGCAGCAGATTCGCAGCAAGATCACTTTTATCGGCGGCAGGAGAGGGCCCCCCCTACCGCCGCGCTCCGGTGCCCTTCACCGCTTACCGTGGCCGTCGGTGATGGCGGAGGCGATCCGGATCTGTCCCTGGCCTGACATGGAGACGAGTGAGGGGAAGATGCCTCCCCCCCCGCCCATCTCCAAGTCATTGCAGGGCGGAAGTGACGTCAAATCGTCACTTCCACCCATAGCTTTTAAAGGGACATTTTATTTAATTTTTTTTCAAATGACAATTTTTTTTTTTTTTTATGCATTTTAGTGTAAATATGAGATGTGACGTCTTTTTGACCCCAAATCTCATATTTAAGAGGTCCTGTCATGCTTTTTTTCTATTACAAGGGATTTTTACATTCCTTGTATTAGGAATAAAAGTGACTTTTTTTTTTTTTTTTAAAGAACAGTGAAAAAATAAAAGTTAAAAAAAATAAGAAAAAAAAAAAAATTAAATGTGCCCCATTCCTTGTAATAGAAAAAAAAGTGACACAATTTTTTCTGTTTTTTTTAAAAAACAGTGTAAAAATAAAAAGTTCGCTTGCAGAAGCGAACGCATATGTGAGTAGCGCCCGCATATGAAAGCGGTGTTCAAACCACACGTGAGGTATCGCCACGATCGTTAGAGCGAGAGCAATAATCCTAGTCCTGGACCTCCTCTGTAACTCAAAGCATGCAACCTGTAGAATTTTTTAAACGTCGCCTATGGAGATTTTAAAGGGTAAAAGTTTGTCGCCATTCCACGAGCGGACGAAATTTTGAAGCGTGACATGTTGGGAATCAATTTACTCGGCGTAACGTTATCTTTCACAATATAAAAAAAATTGGGCTAACTTTACTGTTTTCTTATTTTTTAATTAAAAAAAGTATTTTTTCTCAAAAAAGTGCGCTTGTAAGTCCGCTGCACAAATACGGTGTGACAGAAAGTATTGCAATGACCGCCATTTTATTCTCTAGGGTGTTAGAATAAAAAATATATATAATGTTTGGGGGGTTCTAAGTAAAGGGAAGGAGATGAGCGGGCAGTGAAAATAGGTAGGGGAAGCTCCATTAGCATTGATGGATGTCTTGTCATACCAACGGCCACCACCAGAGGGCGCCCGATTGCAGAAGGAACCATAGGACTGCAGTAGGCCGCAAAGCCGCGGCCTCAATTACCGGCACGGCCCAACGTGATCACGCCGGGAGGGGGGGGTGTCGAACGGACACAGGATACCCCAGCTGTGCCGCCCCAGGCGCCAGGTCGCTAATTCTAGTCGCAAATGCGACCTGGCGCCCGGGGTTTGTCGAACCCTGGTCTAAGGTCCCTAACTCATATTAATACATACATTGGGGCTAATTAACCTCCCAGCGTGTCTTTGCAGTATGGGAGGAAACCCACACAGGCACAGGGAGAACATGCAAACTCCAGGCAGGTAGTGCCCCCTGGTTGGGATTTGAAGTGATGACCCCGAGTGCTGCCAGGTAGAAGTGCTAACCACTTATCAACATTGGAAAAGACTAAGAAATTGCAAAAAATGGACTTTGTAGGCACACATGTAGGATACAAAAATATTTGAATTTGTAATTGGATAAAGTTAAAAAAGGTAAAATGTAGAAAACATAAAAAGAACAGACATCATACTAATGATGACATAGAATACATGACCCCGGGGACTCCAATAACACCTCCAAATATTATCATCTAATCCAGTGGGATGAGAAATAAGATCCGGTATAACCAGTAGCGGCATCCAAGAGGAATAAAGTGCATGGAGTAGTTGAGTCGCAGTGTGAGGTCACAGGAGGATTTTCTCCTCTACATGTTTCGCACAATTGTGCTTCTTCAGGAAATTACAGATCTGATAAACATGGAAAAAACATCAAATAAGTATATATATATATATATATCATACTATCCAGTACATAAAGCAATATAAACAATGAAATGGTCATTTCAATGGGATGTAGCAGGATGGAGCCCAAGTCCGGTGACCACCGGGGGAGGGGGGAGTAACAATATGGGGACGCAGCCACACATTACACAAACTAATAAATTAACCACTTCAGCCCCGGACCATTTGGCTGGCCAAAGACCAGAGCACTTTTTTTGCAATTTGGCGCTGCGTCGCTTTAACTGACAATCGCGCGGTCGTGCGACGTGGCTCCCAAACAAAAGTGACGTCCCTTTTTTCCCCCAACAATAGAGCTTTCTTTTGGTGGTATTTGATCGCCTCTGCGTTTTTAATTTTTTGCGATATAAACAAAACAAATGCGACAATTTTGAAAAAAGAAAAGCAATATTTTTTTACTTTTGCTATAATTATTATCCCCCCAAAAATATATAAAAAAAAAATTTTCCCTCAGTTTAGGCCGATACGTATTCTTCTACATACTTTTGGTAAAAAAAAAACGCAATAAGCGTTTATTGATTGGTTTACACAAAAGTTATAGCGTCTACAAAATAGGGGATAGTTTTATGGCATTTTTAGTAATAATTTTTTTTTTGGCGGTGATCAGCGATTTTTATTGTGACTGCGACATTATGGCGGACACATCGGACACTTTTGGCGCTATTTTGGGACCATTCACATTTATACAGCGATCAGTGTGAATAAAAATGCTATAAAAATGCATTGATTACTGTGTAAAAGTGACTGGCAGTGAAGGGGTTAACCAGGAGGGGGCGCTGAAGGGGGTTAAGTGTGTCCTAGGGGTGTGTTCTAACTGTGGGGGGAGGGGCTACTTGTGACACGACACTGATCACCGCTCCCGATTACAGAGAACTGTGATCAGTGTCCTGTCACTAGGCAGAACGGGGGAGATGATTGTTTACATCAGCATTTCCCCGTTCTTCCTCTCCGGGAGACGATCGCGGGTATCCCCTCAGACATCGAGTCCACGGGACCCGCGATCACACTCATGGAGCTCGCAGCGCCCGCCCACAATGCCGCGTCTTAAAGGGCGACGTACAGGTACGTTAATATGCCTCTCTGTGCCATTCTGAAGACGTATATCGGTGTGAGCCGGTCTACAAGCGGTTAAAAAAGTTTTATGCATAACAAGTCAAATTTTGCAAGATATATTCCATAGAAATAGATACATAATATGAAGATTTTTAAGGTAATACATTGTAGGGGTCATGTATGAATAAATCACACAAAGAATCCACAATATTGAAATAGTAAAATTCTGTAAAACAAAAAAAAAGAAGAAAGGGAAAGAGAAAGATAATCTGTATAGTACCTAGAACTATGTATATACATTATACATGCATAAAAAAATTATATGACCAGTAAATAGAGAATATTATATATATAATGTATTTAGCACTGACCCCTGAAGGAGCTGCTGAGTTATTTGGGTCTGTACTCTGCTTTATACCCCCTTGAATATCTCCGTCCCCCTGACACACATGTGGTGTAATAGTGTAATAGTGAGCAGTCAGAACGAAATCACAAAGGCAAGTTCACAATACTCAATATAATATACCTGTCTGTGGTTACCTTACCCTCCTCTTGGCTGGTGATGAAGAGGAAAACAACACTCACACAGTTGTACTTAAATAATAACCGTATTTACTGTAGTTGTATTAGAAGGGTTAAACTACAATGGTTGTGCTGTCAGACCAACATAGTCTGACAGACAACTAAACTTTACAAAGGTACAATACAGGTGTATAATGTCTGAAATAATATATGAGAGGTATAACAAAGTGTAGCGCTGGTAGATTTTTAATCTACCGCTGATAGGTAAATCTTGTGGGTTACTTGTTAGGTGAAGTTAGATTTGCCTCTGTTTCGGCTTGGCTGAGTTGGGTGTAGTTCCACACTGCGCCGGTGGGTGCCGTTGTCGCCATGGGCTGGTGTTGGAAAGGCAAAGTGTTGAAGCGCATGAGTGCTCCTGAGTGCTCCTCTGTTCCGGAGACGACTCAGTGGAGGTGGTCCTCCGAGTTGCATTCTGGGAGGGGGTATTTATGAGACAGACGCCATGTTTAGGGGTTCGTTTTCATCCACCTGCTGGCCCTCCTGGCTGACAGGTATGCATTAGGAATACCACCTCGTGGTCCTCTGTTCCGGAGGCCCACGTCGCTGCGGCGTGTGGGTGGGCCCAGAAGCCTGTCTGGGGCCTACCACAGCAGCAGAGGAATGGTCCTGAGCTGTCTATCCTGAGTGAAGAAGATGGACAACCGAGGAGATCACAGGGGAGGACCCGTCATGGAAGGATCACGCAGCGTGCTGGTCTGGAGAGGGGCCTGGTGACTCGGTTGGAGAACATATCCTGAAGTAATCTTACTGCATAGTACTGCCGGGTTGGCTTAAAGGTTCAAGTGCTGTGTCTGACATTCATCGTAAACCATTACATCCTGTGGCAGAGGATCGTATGGGTTTTTGCTCTAAACAAGTCTGTGGCAGAGACTTTTGTTCGTGCTACGTACTGGCTGCTAGGCAAGTGAGAGAGGTCTATCCAGGTGGACAAAGATTGAATCCTACAAGGGGAGTGCATCCAATTACAAGTGTTCAATTCCAAATAATGTTCTAAAGAATACTAAGAAAAGGTATTTGAGATTCCCTGCAATTTTCCTGCTGCCTCTTTACTGCTACTTCCTTTATTACTTGTACATTAAAGCATTGGAAAACCTACTCAAGTGTTTGGTGCTTATATCGTCCAGAGGTAAACCCAACGGGACCCTAGACCCAGTGCTGGTGAAACAGAGGTAGCGAGAGTGAAGGTAACAAGACCGCTTTAAACCAGCAGCTCCACCGAGAGTTATTGCTACAAAAGTAAATAGGATACCTTCAGAGTGAGTGTATCTCACTCTAAGCACTGTCCTATTTCCTGCGTGCTTAAAGCTATACCAAATCAGTTGTCGACTTGATTAGTATAATACAACACTAGGGAGCTCCCTCCTGTAATATCACACCGCCCTGATATAGTAAAATAACCCAAGGCCTTATGTGTTACTTAACAGTCCTTCTTTATCTGCGTTTCTTCTGCTAGCAACAAGGTAATTTTGTAATCCAAGAGTTAATGATACCTTAACAAACTAACCTGATGTATAAAGCAAGGTCCTGATGCAGCAGAGCTATAACTAACTTTGATACAGTGACTTAGTGTTGAATCCTCTTGACTTTGCTTGTGGGACTACGGGTCCCAGCAACTCTGTCTTGTGTAAACTGATGTATGAAAGTGTGTCAAGAACTTTGTGGGCCTCAGCCCTCTCACCCAACCAGGACAATGCTGTCAGGAGACTCCGCTCTGGTGTGCCGGGTTCTTCCTCCGCAGTATCTCAGTTTGTTCGCTGTGGCCACACTGCCACACTGTACTACTTCACAGACGACCAGGAGTCCTTGGTTACCTCCTTCAAGGGTCTCTGGATCGATCACACTGCTGCTCCAGCACGCAGTGATGTAAAGCCGGATCAAAGACTGCTCACAGATGACCGGGAGTCCTCGGTTACCTCCTTCAAGGGTCTCTGGATGATCACTCTGCTGCTCCAGCACGCCGTGATGTAAAGCCAGATCAAAGACTGCTCACAGACGACCAGGAGTCCTCAGTTACCTCCTTCAAGGGTCTCTGGATCGATCACACTGCTGCTCCAGCACGCTGTGATGTAAAGCCGGATCAAAGACTGCTCACAGATGACCGGGAGTCCTCGGTTACCTCCTTCAAGGGTCTCTGGATGATCACTCTGCTGCTCCAGCACGCTGTAATGTAAGGCCGGATAAAGGACTGCTCACAGACGACGGGAGTCCTCGGTTACCTCCTTCAAGGGTCTCTGGATGATCACTCTGCTGCTCCAGCACGCTATGATGTAAGGCCGGATCAAAGACTGCTCACAGACGACCGGGAGTTCTCGGTTACCTCCTTCAAGGGTCTCTGGATGATCACTCTGCTGCTCCAGCACGCTATGATGTAAGGCCGGATCAAAGACTGCTCACAGGTGACCGGGAGTTCTCGGTTACCTCCTTCAAGGGTCTCTGGATCGATCAGACTGCTGCTCCAGCACGCTGTGATGTAAAGCCGGATCAAAGATTGCTCACAGATGACCGGGAGTCCTCAGTTACCTCGTTCAAGGGTCTCTGGATGATCACTCTGCTGCTCCAGCACGCAGTGATGTAAGGCAGGATCGCTGGCTGCTGTTCCATTCCGCACAGGGTAGGCCGCACTGGGCTGGGGACCTCACACAGATCCTCCCAGGCTGGCCATTCGTCTCCAGGAGACCTAAGATGGCCGCTCCCAGCCGTTTTATAAGCTTCCCACAATGCAGTTCTGCTCCCCAAGGATAATGGGAGTCACTGTGCATTGTGGGCAGGTCAAGGTAATGTCCAGATATAAACAAACAAAAACTTCCAGGTCAACTTGAAAAGCGAAAAGAAAATAAAGATTCAGTCCTTTTGCACTTTGGCCGCTAGATGGCGCCAGAGGATAAGATATAACATTAACATTAAGTTACATCAAAAATGTGTCCCCGCTACACATATAAAAAATATATTTAATATAATATATATATATGTAAAGATATATAAAAAAAAGCAGAGGGCTTACCAGTGGCTAAAAAGACCTATAGATAGCAATGGTTGATAACCATGAGAACCGGGACTTGTATTGTGTAAACGCACTTTAGATAGAGGCTCGTCTATCACCGCGATCTAAGCTGGAAATTATCACTGTAAAATATATTAGTGTTAGGGTTACAGTATTTATTTTTTTTGGCATGCATAATGTATATACATAGTTCTAGGTACCATAAGGATTATCTTTTTCTTTCCCTTTCTTATTTTTTTTTGTTTTACAGAATTTTACTATTTCAATATTGGGGATTCTTTATCTAAATTTATTCATACATGACCCCTACAATGTATTACATTAAAAATCTTCATATTATGTAAGTATCTATTTCTACGGAATATATCTTGCAAAATTTGACTTGTTATGCATAAAACTTTTTTAATTTATTAGTTTGTGTAATGTGTGGCTGCGTCCCCATGGGAGGATTGTTGCATTTTGCCCCCCCTCCCCCGGTGGTCACCGGACTTGGGCTCCATCCTGCTAGATCCCATTGAAATGACTATTATGTACTGGATAGTATGTTATATATATGTACTTATTTGATGTTTTTTACATGTTTATCAGATCTGTAATTCCTGAAGAAGCACAATTGTGCACAACATGTAGAGCAGAAAATCCTCCTGTGACCTCACACTGCGACTCAACTACTCCATGCACTTTATTCCTCTTGGATGCCGCTACTGGTTATACCGGATCTTATTTCTCATCCCACTGGATTACATTATAATATTTGGAGGTGTTATTGGAGTCCCCGGGGTCATGTATTCTATGTCATCATTAGTATGATGTCTGTTCTTTTTATGTTTTCTACATTTTACCTTTTTAACTTTATCCAATTAAATATTCAAATATTTTTTATCCTACGTGTGTGCCTACAAAGTCCATTTTTTGCAATTTCTTAGTCTTTTCCATTGAATATCGGGACGTTGGCATATTGTTATCAGTGTATCTACAGTGTCAGCATAATGCCATCACGGTATCCGTGGTGAAGACACTGTGATCTCCACCATTCACTTTGATCCTCCTTCAACTTACCCCGAGCTGCCACTCTTTTCCACTTGTTGGCGTTAACAACACTCATAGTGTTGCTTCGGTCCGTGGCTCCTGGTACAGTCCTACAACCCCTGAAATCCTGGAATCTTGGACTAAGAACAGTGTTAACTATCTCCGGGTGGTATTACCCGAATCTGACTTTCCGTACTAGGCTCTCAATGCAGTCGGCATGACAGTGGGCTATCGAAATGGAGACTAGATCTTCAGGGCTACAACCATCCATACACAAGACGCCAAACGGTGAGCTGTATCTTACCCCTAGTACTCATAGGGAAGCATCACTAGTACATCCCGTTTTTTCCTTGTGTCAAGTTACCTTGAAGCACATCTGCACCCAGTCTCTGATCCCCCACCAATAGTGCCTTAATGACTGTTACCAAGCAGGCTCTGAACCACGGCACCAATAGTCCATAAAACTGTTTGAAGGATCCCATCCCCAGATTTGATCTTAGGATCGGTTTATGTCTGCTTGTGTGTGAAATGGATATGAAGTGTGTGATCTAGGTATGGTGGCCACCTGTGTCTCATCTAGACGTTAAGTCTCATTTTAATGTGTTGGAGATGGGTGTAGTATTCTATTATCAATGTGTTTTGCATATGCTTTTTGGATAATCAATAAATGATATTTAGCATTCACCGGCCTGTCCTCATTGAAGAATTTCTGTGGGCTTCTCCCGGTTTTTGTATCCACAGTGTCACCCTGTGAGGATACACGTTAAATTCCATTTTCTTTACACTTATCAACATTACTCTCTATACTTTGCCTATCACAGCTAAAGCCCATTGTAATATGGCTACTGTGATCTTATTTTATTGTGAGGGGGCTGGCTTATCCAAAAGCCCTTTTATTGGCCCTTCCAAGCCAGTTGACCTAAGCTCAAAGGCCAGGCAGTGCATTTTGATTATTATGGTAAAGTCCGGCATTATTTTGCTGGGTCTGCGAACCTCGAACAAGTTAGAATTTGCTGTGAACCCATGATGGCAACCAACCCAAACCTCATCCTTACTCATTGACAAGGGTTGTTTATTGTAAATTGGTCCCAATAACTTCCATATACAGTAATTGTATATTTAAAGAATGTATATTAGTATGTACTTCTCGAAAGGAACAAAAAAAAATCACATTAATTGATAAATGTACCTCACCAAACTTGTCAATGAATCTGTTGATGTGAGATCTTGTGTATCTCCATTCATGTTCAGCATTCAGTTTAGTTCATTACTAGGGAACATGCGAACAGGCAAAAAATTTGTTCGAACACGCGTACACGGTTAAAGCCTATGGGACACGAACATGAATAATCAAAAGTGCTAATTTTAAAGGCTTATAAGCATGGTATTGTCATAAAAAGTGTTTGTGGACCCGAGTCCTGCCCCAGGGGACATGGATCAATGCAAAAAAAGTTTTAAAAACGGCCGTTTTTTCGGGAGCAGTGATTTTAATAATGCTTAAAGTGAAACAATAAGTGTAATGCCCCATACACACGGTCGGATTTTCCGATGGAAAATGTCATATCGGAGCGTGTTGTCGGAAATTCCGACCGTGTGTGGGCTCCATCGGACATTTTCCATCGGATTTTCCGACACACAAAGTTGGAGAGCAGGAGATAAAATTTTCCGACAACAAAATCCGTTGTCGGAAATTCTGATCGTGTGTACACAAATCCGACGGACAAAGTGCCACGCATGCTCAGAATAAATAAAGAGATGAAAGCTATTGGCCACTGCCCCGTTTATAGTCCCGACGTATGTGTTTTACGTCACCGCGTTTAGAACGATCGGATTTTCCGACAACTTTGTGCGACCGTGTGTAGACAAAACAAGTTTGAGCCAACATCCGTCGGAAAAAATCCTAGGATTTTGTTGTCGGAATGTCCGAACAAAGTCCGACCGTGTGTACGCCCTATAAGTGTAAAGTGTAATATTCCTTTAAATTTCATGGGTGTATATAGTATGTCTATATGTATGCCTGTAAAAGGGCGCATGTTTCCCGTATTTAGAACAGTCTGACAGCAAAATGACATTTCTAAAGGAAAAAAAGTCCTTTAAAACCACTTGCGGCTAAAATGAATTGTCGGTCCGGCAATACACATAAAGGTTCATTGATAAAAACGGCATGGGATTTCCCCACAGGGGAACCCCGAACCAAAATTAAAAAAAGAATGTGTGGGGTCCCCCCAAATTCCACACCAGGCACTTCAGGTCAGATTTTAATGGGAATCCCACACAAAAATTAACCTGTTACGTAAATTGGTGACCCCGCCCTCCTCTGACAACATGGGGAAAGCCATAGGGAAGTCCCCGTGTGTCAGAGAGGGCGGGGTCACCAGGTGGCCCTGCCCCATGTTATATAAGAGCTGTCATCTGAACAGAAGCATCACACAGCAGGAGACTCCCATTGAGGCAGATCGGAGGATGAAGCGGAGAAGAAGAAACTGGACGATGATGCCGGACGAGAAGACCAGAGGAAGATAGAGGAAGAAGCGGGGGAAGAACAAGATGGAGGTAAAAGAACACCGAAGGAAGACCAGAAGAAGATGGAAGAAGAAGAAGACATTAATAAAGGAATTGTCAAAAACCATCTATTGTCTTTAACATTTTTGACACTTTTTTTGTGAAATAGTAGGGGTGTACCCCATTACCAATTCACACGGGGGGGCGGGATCTGGGGGTCCCCTTGTTAAAGGGGGCTTCCAGATTCCGATAAGCCCCCTGCCCGCAGACCCCCACAACCACCGGGCAAGGGTTGTGGGGATGAGGCCCTTGTCCCCATCAACATGGAGACAAGGTACTTTGGGGGCTACCCCAAAGCACCCTCCCAATGTTGAGGGCATGTGGCCTGGTATGGTTCAGGAGGGGGGGGGGGCAGCTCTCTCGTCCCCCCCCCTTTTCCTGCAGCCTGCCAGGTTGCGTGCTTGGATTAGGGTCTAGTATGGATTTTTAGGGGGATCTCCATGCCATTTTTTTTATTTTGGCGAGGGGTTCCCCTTAAAATCTATACCAGACCTGAAGGGGGACCCCCACGCCATTTTTTTTTATTTTAGTGCGGGGTTCCCCTTATTATCCATACCTGAATGGCCTAGTATGGAATTTCGGGGGACCCCCATGCATTTTTATTTCTTAATTTTGGTTCGTGGTCCCCCTGTGGGGGAATCCCATGCTGTTTTTTTCAATGAACATTTATGTGTTATAGTGATGCAGAAAACAAACACAGAAGCATTTAAAGGATAAATTTCTAGTTTATTGAGACGTCAGTCTTTGTACAAGGGTCTCCTCCATGGTGGTGGAATGAACGGTCGGAGTGCCTCAGCTGCTCTCGCAGAAGAAGGTGTTGCAGGCCACGGTCAAAGAGGCCACCAAGATCACAAACTCCTGAAAGTCCACCTCCCCATCTCCGTTCTCATCCAGCTCCTTCAGGATCTTGTCCACGGAGGTGGCGTCTTTTTGTTCCTAGAGAAGGAAGACTTAGATTTAATCAACCATTGTTTTCCTATCTTTCCCTGGTTCCTGCCTACATTACACCGAGATTCCATTCTAGAAGCGTATCCCACAGGAAATAGAAAAAGTGTATTTAGTTTGGAAATTTGAGGCTTTCATGGTAAAAATTCTACACATCTGTTTTTTTCATCTTTGTGGTTTGTGTATCAAGATTATGTGGTCCTCTTTAGAATTAGTCAACGCTATGCAACCCTTAATATATTTTTTAGATAATGATTTTTGAATGTCAGGTATCAGCAAAAAGACTTTTCAGAGGGTTCTCCAATCACCAATTTGGCTGTTGATTGAGACTGTGACTTGCTTTAGAAATAACTACATGCAGTATCTGGAGTAGAGTTAAAAGATATTACTTTTTATTTATCTATTCATTCATTCTGGAGTCCTTGTCCCTTTAGAGCCAGTTCACACAGGGGTGGCTTCAAAGTCGCCCAACTCTACAGAACGACTTACAAAACTACTTCTGTATAGAAGTCAATGCAAGCCGCTCTGAAGTTGCCCCAAAGTAGTACAGGGACCTTTGAGTTGAGTTTGACTTGAGTCGCTCCTATTAGAACGGTTCCATTGTATAGAATGGAGCGCGACTTGTCAGGTGGCTAAGTCACCTGACAGGTCACCCCTGTGTGAACAATGGCTTTCTTCTTGCCACTCTTCCATAAAGGGCAGATTTGTGGAGTGCACGACTAATAGTTGTCCTGTGGACAGATTCTCCACCTGAGCTGTGGATCTCTGCAGCTCCTCCAGAGTTACCATGGACCTCTTGTCTGCTTCTCTGATGAATGTTCTCCTTACTCGGCCTGTCAGTTTAGGTGGACGACCATGTCTTGGTAGGTTTACAGTTGTGCCATACTCTTTCTATTTTTGGATGATTGAACAGAGCTCCGTGAGATGTTCAAAGCTTTGGATATTCCTTTGTAACCTAACCCTGCTTTATACTTCTCCACAACTTTATCCCTGACCTGTCTGGTGTGTTCCTTGGCATTGATAATGCTGTTTGTTCACTAAGGTTCTCTAAGAAATCTCTGAGGGCTTCACAGAACAGCTGTATTTATACCGAGATTAAATGACACACAGGTAGACTTTATTTACTAATTAGGTGACTTCTGAAGGCAATGGGTTCAACTAGATTTTAGTTAGGGGTATCAGAGTAAAGGGGGCTGAATACAAATGCCCCCCCCCCCCACACTTTTCACATATTTATTTGTATAATTTATAGGATTTCCTTCCACTTCACAATTACGTGGCACTTTGTGTTGGTCTATACCATAAAATCCCAAAAAAATACATTTACATTTTTGGTTGTAACATGACATATGTGGAAAATTTCAAGGGGTGTGAATACTTTTTCAAGGCACTGTAGGTGTATGATTTAAGTACTTTCAGCCTCTAATCTATATTTAAGTTTCATTCTCTCTTTTTTTGTAAATTCTTATAATGAAAAACTTCATAAAAATATACTATTTTTAAAAAAGATAAGGCCATTGCACTGTTTATGATAGAGGTTGTCCTGTTTACTGGACTCTTCTTTACAGGTCCACACATATTGTATGTTCCTAATTTAATCTTTTATACAATTTGCAAAACCAATAAACCTATTGAAATGAAAAAGATATCACTTTTAAACTTCAAACTTTCTGCGAACACAAATGAACCCAAATGGTTGCACATCTGTACATGTCCCGTCTTCTTGTGTCTCACCTCAAGATACTCTCCAAGCTCGTTCTGTAGAAGATCCCTCAGTTCCCTCTTGCACAGCTTGTGCTTGTCACCTTCCCGAGCGGAATATGTGTGGAAGACTTCAATAAGTGTATCCATGGCCTTTTCCAGTTTTGACATCTTGGGATGTATAGGTCAGTAGACAAGTGGATGAGTTGAAATTTGGTTTGATGTACCACCAAAAATCAGAAGCTGGAAATAAAAATGATAGCATAAAATATATATTTTGTATTTGAATGGAGCAAGTACGGAGATCTCTAAACCAGAACAAGTTGGTTGATAACATGCAACAATGAACCAGGGAAAGGGTGAGGACTAGAGACATGGTTGTAGTCTTACAGAATGAACAGGAGAATTAAGGGGGTTTGTTTTGGTGGGTGGTGGTTTGCAAAGGAAGTCTGAATTACAGTTAGTTAAAACTTAAGAATCTCAGCTAGTTGGATGTTTTGTGGAATGACAGAACTTAAGAACTTCAGTTGGTTATATGTTTGGAGGAAGAGGAGAACTTGAGACTTTCAGTTGGTTGAAAGTTTGGTGGAACACCAGAATTTAAGAACATTGACACTTGAAACAAATGTAGTTTTCAAATCAGATGGGAGCAGAATCTTCCCAACAAATGGGACCATAGAACAATGAGCCATTGGGGTGGGAAGATTTAAAGTTATGAATACGGGTTTACAACTCAAAGAAGAAGTTTGCTCTCAAAGGTTGGATTGGTTTATGTGTAGGTGTAAATGAATGAGTAAAGTAAGATATGTAGAATAAGATATGTTTTAACAGAGTGGAGAGTTGTACAGAGGACCTAAAAACAGGCTAGGTAGGGTTATTAAGGAGATGGAAAGTCTGAGATGAAGTATGCATTTTAGGCTATTAAGTAAGGCACAAACATTTTTTGGTGGACCCAATGAGAGTTGGATATATGGACTGATGTAAAGAGAGATGGAGATGAGATATGTATTTACATTTACAGAGGAAGGAGAATAGAGACATTTTTGGATGGACAAGTTGAATAGACAGACTAACGGACTGATGGAGAGTCATATGAATGTATGGTCAATGAGCAGATATTCAGGACTACAGGTGTGTTTCTCTATGAATGACTGGGACGGGAGTCACTTTGGGCGGGGGACTGGTGGAACCCAGAATCCCTTAAAATGGTTGGGAAACCCTTGATTCAGCTCCCAATGCACCTCCTATGTCTAAGTAACCCTGTGTCTATTAGGGGCACAGGGCGACCAAGAAAATAATGGACATTAAAAATGTGGCTTGGATTACTTAAAATAGAAAGTAATATTTATCCACAATATTTCCCAGGAAATATACAAAGACTATTTCTTGTTTGTTTGATTCTGAACTATACATGTTAATTGAAAGAGCTGATCACATTGGCCTCTGTACAATGTAGGAGATGGTCCTTCTGCTACTAGGGGCTCCTGTTATGTGAAGGTGTCCTGTGTTTATGATAATATGTGTTGTGTCCTCTGAGCTAAAAGATGGCAAGTCTGCCCCAAAAGGCCATACCTGAGTCACCTAGGTTGTTTAAATGGTTAATTAGCTATGTTAATTCTGTTTCTGGTTACAGTTTGCTAGGGTAATATGATCAGAAGGGGGGCAGGGAAATGTCCTCCTGGTGTGTGTGTGTATCTATCTATATAAAAATATGTGTGCGCGTTTGTCCAATAAATGTTTCCATGTTAAAAATGTGTAACTGAGCTAGTCTCGCCTGTTTTTTAGTTACAATATATGGCTGTAATATCTGATATCTGAAGGTCCAGATTGGAGGAAGCAGTGTACTGACGGAAGCACTCAAGTGGAGTGTGACAGGAATCCATTACAATGACTTAATAGATGGGCCAAAAAGAACCCAACACTTAAACACATAGGATAAGTAGCCATTATTGTATTGAAAGAGATTGGTCAATTAAGCAGTATATGTTACTTGAGGACATAAGAAAGATAAGGCATGACTTAGCATTTGGAAATATAGACGGATGGACAGTTGGGTGAATGTATGGAGAAAGAATAGTTATTAGAGGTTCCATCTATGACTATTGAACTAAAAGGTGACCGAGTAGATGTCCAAACCTTTGGGTGGTCCTAAACTAAGATCCCATTAATTACACATCTAGGTAGTGAGCCATTGTTTTATATTTAGAGAAGAAGAAATCTGGAGAACTTGTTTTGGAACTAGAGGTGACTGAGTATAAGTTCCATCTTATGGGGGATCCTAAACTAAGGTCACAGAAATTACACATCCAAGTATAGAGTCATAGTTTTATATGCATAGCACTAATATCTATAGGACTTACTTTATAGTGTTGAGAATGTTTCACCACTTATCCAAGAGGCTTCCTCAGATCAGGAACATACCCCAGAATTTACACATGGGTAACATAGGCTACCTCGGTGTTATGAAATGTAGAATGTTGATGGTGGTTAGATTAAGCCAGCCTTTCTCAACACAGAGGAACCCTTAAAATAACTTTCCAGTCTCAGGAAACCCCTTCTAAAAATGACTATATTTACAACTAATTAACAGATTTAAGCCAGCTAAGGTTTGAGCCCATCTTTAAAGGTGGTGCACGTGAAACTATCCCTTTAGACCAGCCTTTCGTAAACTTTGCAGAGGCACATTTGAAATAACTTTCCTGTCTCAGGGAACCCCCTGCTAAAACATACTATATTCACACTATATTAGTGTGAGAGGCAGTAGGATGAATTATCCTTACACTTGTGATCACTGGGAAGAACCAACCCCTTATGGATAGCTCAAGAAACCCCTAGCAACCTTTGAAGGAACCCTAGGTGAGAAACCCTGAATTAAGCCATTTAGAGTGAGACATTTTGACTTTTCACACCCCCATCATGCTATTATACAATCAAAATCTGCCTTAACACATTTTATGACACCATGGATTAAGGTGACTAAGCTGCCCGTTTAGGTATAAATGCCGGTGTACCTTCCCAATCCTCATTTGAGCTGAGGAAGCCACTCGGATGTGCAATGAAAGATCTCCAACTTTACAAAACAAGTCCAGTTTCTCAACTCCAGTTTTCAAGTACCCCAACAGGTCATGTTTTCAGGCTTTCCATCATTTTGCACAGGTGATTTGATCAGTTTCACTGCCTTAGTAATTACCAGGGAAATCCTGAAACATGACCTGTTGGGGGTACTTGAGGACTGTAATTGAGAAACAATGGTGGAAGGATAGGACAGACGGACAGATAGACGGACAGATGGAGAATTGGATGGATGGTCAGATAATGAGCAGAAGTTCTGAGCACCAATTATGGTTGGCTGTCTACAAAGACCCAACATATATGACGGGTCCAAACAGAGATGTGCACCATGGAAACATTTGATTCATTTTGAGTTCATTTGTGAAGGTAAAAATTTAGTTTCATCATATTCGTTATGTTTGAATGATGTGTTTTCAGAATTTGTTTTGTATGATCGTTCACATTGATTTAAAATTCGAATTGCATAATTCAAGTTTATTCGGGTTTTGAAAGACGGCTATATTCATTCTATTTTATTATATTCCTTTATAGTCTATTTTATTCTACTCTGTTTTAGTGTTTTCTATTCTATTATACTTTTATATTCTATTCCAATCTAGAATAGATTAGAATAGAAAATAGAATATAATGCAAAAGAATAGAACAGGAAAGAAAATAGAAAAGACTATAAAAGGAATATAATAGAAAAAAAATGAAACAGAATAGAATATAAAAGAAAAAAAAAAAAAAAAAAAAAAAAGAAGAAGAAGAACAGCATAGAACAAAATAAGAATAAAATAAAACAAAATAAAAAAAGAAAAGCACATAATATAAAAAGAAGAATAGACTAGAACAGAATAGCAATGGATAGAACAAAATAGAATAAAACTAAGAAGATACTAGAATACAATAGAATAGTACAGAATGGAAAATATGAGAATAGAATATAAAGGAATAGAATGAAAAAGGATAGAAAATAAAAAGGATAGAATATTCTTTTCTTTTCTATTCTATTTGTTGTATGGATAGGTGAGTGGACAAATGGAGAAATAGATGGATGCCGGGATAAGGTCATTTGGGAAATCAGAGTATGATGGATGGACAGACGGAGAATTGGATAGATGCTGGCATAAGGTCTTTTGGATAAGCAGAGCATGATGGATGGACAGGTGGAAGCACAGGCGGAGAATTAGATGGATGCCGGGATAAGGTCATTTGGGGAAGCAAAGTATGGTAGATGGACAGGTGGATAGATGCCAGGATCAGATCATTTGGAGAAGTAGAGTTTGATGGATGGATAGACGGAGAATCGCATTGATGCCAGGATAAGGCCATTTGGCTAAGCTGAGTATGGTGGATGGATAGGTAGACGGACAGATGGAGAATTGGATGGATGTTGGAATAAGTTAATTTGGGGAAGCAGAGTATGGTGGATGGATAGTTGGATGTACAGATGGAGAATTGGATGGATGTCAGGATAAGGTCATTTGGAGAAGTAGAGCATGATGGATGGACAGATGGAGAATTGCATAGATGCTGGCATAAGGTCATTTGGAGAAGCAGAGTATGGTGGATGGATAGGTGGATGTACAGATGGAGAATTGGATGGATGCTGCGATAAGGACAATTGGAGAAGCAGTGTATGGTGGATGCACAGGCGAATTGGATGGATGCCAGGATAAGGTCATTTGGAGAAGTAGAATATGATAGATGAACAGGTGGACAGACGGAAAATTAGATGGATGCGGGGATAAGGTAATTTGGAGAAGCAGAGTATGGTGGAAGGACAGACTGAGAGCTGGATGGATGCAGGGATAAGGACAATTGGAGAAGTAGCGTATGGTGGATGGATAGGTAGACGGACAGATGGAGAATTGGATGGATGCCGGGATAAGGTAATTTGGAGAAGTAAAGTATGGTGGATGGATAGCTAGATGAGGGGAAGCAGCATATGATGGATGGACAGACGGAGATTTGAATGCTGGGATAAGGTCAATTGGAGAAGCAGCATATGGTAGATGGATGGTCAGATAATGATCAGAAGTTCTGAGCACTAGTTAGGCTGGGTTCACATCTTTGTGCGGTGCGGCTCACAGCAGTGGTTCGGTGCATCCCTGTTCACAGTTTCAGGTCCAATTTCGGTCCAAATTTTTGCCTGAATTTGGACCTGAAAATGGACCAGAAGACGCACAGGACCCCTGCGCAATACACTCCAGAGATGTGTGAACCAGCTCCACTGAGAGGTGGTCACAATCTCCTGACACGCGAATTGAATGCGGAGAAACTCGCATCCAATTCACAATAGCGTGAACCCAGCCTTATGGTTGGTGGTCTACAAGCAGAGACCCAACATGATGGATCCAAACAACGAAGCATAAAATAAAGAGTGGTTATGTACACAGAGTCTGGTGTTAGATGAAAAAAAAGACATTCAGAGATTTTTAGCAGTAACAGTACCTCTCGGCAGAGACGGTTGTCAGTGTTTTGGACTCACCAGACTGGATCGAGTGGCTGTTCTTCTGTAGCAACCGGCAAATACTGCTCACCTTTGGTCATCTCCACTGCTGGTCTCCTTTTCATCTTTTCCTTGGGTGTATCTGTTACATTCCAAACAATGAGGTCTGTCCTTATCGGGTGTCACCGTTGTCATTTCCATACCATCATTGTAGACTTCTGGCAGATCACCCGGGAGACCACAGGAAACCGGACTCCTGACATGTAGAAAACCTTCTGAGATGCCAGACACCTGTTGTTAATGAGTCGTGTTAAGGATCTGCTCTTTGTATTCCTATTAGCTGGTCTCACACATGGTGCCTGATTGAGCTACCTGTTTACATAACAGCGAGCATGCTGGGAATCAGCCTACTACATTAGGTAATTATGGTTATACTCTACTCAAGTATATCTAATAAGTCACAAATCCCAATGAGATCACGCACATCATGGTCCCGATTATCACATTTAAAGACCCTGTCTTCCTAAACAAATTCAGAGAGCAAGTCCCTGTAATAGAAGAACCAATATGGTCACCTCTGGTGGCCCATGTCTCCTACTATTCCTCAGTTCCAGAGCTGCAGTCTTCATCAAGTTGCCAAGCACTTCCAGGAGCGATGGGTGCCAGTTCTATCCCACCACACTTTGTGGTTGCTTCTCTGACCAATATGTCACTACAGGACTCATGTACGGGTCACAGGATGTAGCCCCAAATACTGGCCAGGATATGGGCAACCAACACTCAGAAGTGCTGAAGTGTCTAAGAGCAATGATCCCCAAACTGTGGCCCTTTGCATGCTTTTATCCGGCCCTTGGGGCATTATTTCCTCCACTGTCAGCAACAGTTGGGCAGATCCTGGGTTGATCCCTGGGTAGTTCCTGCCACTGATACCAACCATGGGGCACTATTCCTCCTCCCCTGATACCAACCATGGGGCACTATTCCTCCTCCCACTGATACCAACCATGGGGCACTATTCCTACTCCCACTGATACCAACCATGGGGCACCATTCCTACTCCCACCAATACCAACAATGGGGCACTATTCCTCCTCCCACTGACACCAACCATTGGGCACTATTCCTCCTCCCACTGACACCAACCATGGGGCACTATTCCTCCTCCCACTGACACCAACCATGGGGCACTATTCCCATTCCCTCTGACACCAACAATGGGGCACTATTCCCATTCCCCCTGACACCAATGATGGGGCATTATTCCCATTCCCTCTGATACCAATGATGTGGCACCATTCCTCCCACTGACACCAATGATGAGGCACTATTCCTCCCACTGATACCAATAATGGGGCACTATTCCTCCCACTGACACCAATGATGGGGCACTATTGCTCCCACTGACACCAACAATGGGAAACTATTACTCCCACCGACACCAATGATGGGACACTATTCCTCCCACCAACACCAATGATGGGACACCATTCCTCCCACCGACAACCAATGATGGGACACTATTCCTCCCACTGATACCAATGATGGGGCACTATCACGAATCTGGTAGACAGGTTACTGGGAGGGGGGGTGGGGAAGACCTGGATGACATGGTGCACATTGGCAACAGGGACAAAGTCAGAGGAAGATGGAGTTTCCTAAAAAAACTATTTTAGGGCCCTAGGAGCTAAATTGAGGAAAAGGACCTCCAAGGTAGTATTCTCAGAAATACTATCGGTACCTCAAGCCACACCAGAAAAGCAGAGGGAGATTAGGGAAATAAACCAGTGGCTGAGGAGCTGGTGTAGAAAGGAGGGTTTTGGGTTCCAGGAGAACTGGGCCGACTTCTCAGTCGGTTACCAGCTCTATATAGAAGAGACAGACTGCACCTAAATGCTGAGGGTACAGCTTGGCTGGGAGAGAAGATGGCCGAAAAGTTAGAGGGGCTTCTAAACTAGGCGACGGGGGAGGGTCTAGATGTAGAGCTAGTCAGCGTGGAACAAATTTCAGGAGGGTAGTATTGGGGGCATTACTGGTAAGTAGGGATGAGCTTTATGTTCGGGTCAAACATGAATTCGACTCAAACATTGGCTGTTCGCCCGTTCGTCAAAAACCGAACATTATGGGGCGTTTGTGCCAAATTCGAGCACCGCGTAACGCCCCATAATGCACTGCGGGACCACAGTGCATTGCTGTATGATGATTGGCCAAAGCAAGCACCATGCTTTGTCCAATCCCAGTGTCCTCAGCTAAGAGAACCATAATTGGCCAAAGGCAGGGTGCCTTTGGCCAATCATGGATCAGGGGGACTAAGTCCATGCCCCACACTATATAAAAGCGCTGCGTAAACTGTCGGCGCTATATAAATCCTGTATAATAATAATAAAAATAATAAGGCTGCCTGCACGTCGGCCCTGTGTAGTGTGTTGTTGGCGTGGACGGAGAGAGAGTGTGATTTAGATTGAGCAGGCAGGCAGGTTATTCAGTTAGCTGCAGTGTATTTAATATATATATATATATCTATATATATATATATATATATAGATATATATATATATATCTATATATATACAGCCAGTCTCATATATACAGTTGCAATAAAAAGTATGTGAACCCTTTTGGAATGATATGGTTTTCTGCACAAATTGGTCATAAAATGTGATCTAATCTTCATCTAAGTCACAACAATAGACAATCACAGTCTGCTTAAACT
Source organism: Aquarana catesbeiana (assembly GCA_037953035.1). Taxonomy (NCBI): domain Eukaryota; kingdom Metazoa; phylum Chordata; class Amphibia; order Anura; family Ranidae; genus Aquarana; species Aquarana catesbeiana. The sequence continues at coordinate 348,142 of JBBHAA010002661.1, forward strand.
AATAACACACAAAGAATTAAATGTTACCATGTTTTTATTGAACACACTATGTAAACATTCACAGGGCGGGTGGAAAAAGTATGTGAACCCCTAGACTAATGAGATCTCCAAGAGCTAATTGGAGTGAGGTGTCAGCCAACTGGAGTCCAATCAATGAGATGAGATTGGAGGAGTTGGTTACAGCTGCCCTGCCCTATAAAAAACACACACCAGTTCTGGGTTTGCTTTTCACAAGAAGCATTGCCTGATGTGAATGATGCCTCGCACAAAAGAGCTCTCAGAAGACCTACGATTAAGAATTGTTGACTTGCATGAAGCTGGAAAGGGTTTTAAAAAGCTTTGCTGTTCATCAGTCCACGTTAAGACAAATTGTCTGTGAATGGAGAAAGTTCAGCATTGCTGCTACTCCCCCTAGGAGTGAGCGTCCTGTAAAAATGACTGCAAGAGCACAGCGCAGACTGCTCAATGAGGTGAAGAAGAATCCTAGAGTGTCAGCTAAAGACTTACAAAAGTCTCTGGCATATGCTAACATCCCTGTTAGCGAATCTAAAATACGTAAAACACTAAACAAGAATGGATTTCATGGGAGAATACCACAGAGGAAGACACTGCTGTCCAAAAAAAACATTGCTGCACGTTTACAGTTTGCACAAGAGCACCTGGATGTTCCACAGCAGTACTGGCAAAATATTCTGTGGACAGATGAAACCAAAGTTGAGTTGTTTGTAAGAAACACACAACACTATGTGTGGAGAAAAAGAGGCACAGCACACCAACATCAAAACCTCATCCCAACTGTTAAGTATGGTGGTGGGGGCATCATGGTTTGGGGGCTGCTTTGCTGCATCAGGGCCTGGACAGATTGCTATCATCGAAGGAAAAATGAATTCCCCAGTTTAATAAGACATTTTGCAGGAGAATTTAAGGCTGTCCACCAGCTGAAGCTCAACAGAAGATGGATGTTGCAACAGGACAACGACCCAAAGCATAGAAGTAAATCAACAACAGAATGGCTTAAACAGAAGAAAATACGCCTTCTGGAGTGGCCCAGTCAGAGTCCTGACCTCAACCTGATTGAGATGCTGTGGCATGACCTCAAGAAAGCGATTCACACCAGAAATCCCAAGAATAATCCTGAACTGAAACAGTTCTGTAAAGAGGAATGGTCAACATTTACTCCTGACCGTTGTGCACGTCTGATCTGCAACCACAGGAAATGTTTGGTTGAAGTTATTGCTGCCAAAGGAGGTTCAACCAGTTATTAAATCCAAGGGTTCACATACTTTTTCCACCTGCACTGTGAATTTTTACATGGTGTGTTCAATAAAAACATGGTAACATTTAATTCTTTGTGTGTTATTAGTTTAAGCAGACTGTGATTGTCTATTGTTGTGACTTAGATGAAGATCAGATCACATTTTATGACCAATTTGTGCAGAAATCCATTTCATCCCAAAAGGGTTCACATACTTTTTATTGCAACTGTATATATATACACTGCATCCAGTGTAGCCAAGCCTATATCTGACCGCAGGCCATTCCTGGTGTACTTTTTCTAATGTACTTCAGGTGGTGTACACAGTACACAGTACCGTGCACCCATAGTGCAGTTGCTACTACTTTTCTGGTGGTGTACACAGTACACAATACAGTACACCCATAGTTGTTATTACACTTCTGTTGGTGTACACAGTACTGTGCACCCATAGTGCAGTTGCTACTACTTTTCTGGTGGTGTACACAGTACACAATACATACAGTGCATCCATAGTTGCTATTAGACTGCTGGTGGTGTACACAATACCGTGCACCCCTAGTGCAGTTGCTACTACTTTTCTAAGGGTGTTCACAGTACACAATACAGTGTAGTGTGGTTCTGCTAAACAAAGTTTACAGCATGTTCGGAAGGCCACCAAGGAGAGGCAGACGCTCACAGGCCACTAAAAGAGGGCAAGCAGGCTCTGTGTCTACAGTCAACAGTGCTGTTCGAGGACACGGTGCATCCTCAGCACGTGGCCATGGGGCACGCATGTCCTCTGCAGCTGGCCATGTTATTCAGCCACAACAAGCAGAAGAGTTGGTAGAGTGGATGACCATGCCATCCTCATCCTCTCTCACCCAGGCTCAGGGTACTTTGTCTGCCAAAGCAGCTGCCAAAGCGGCCTCTTCCCTCAGCTCAATGGCATCAGTCACTCCTTCCCTAGCCCCATCATGTCCTGAGGAGTCCCCCAAACTATTTGACCACAGTGTTGGGTACATGCTGCAGGGCTGCTGCACTGTGATGCCGCGGTGAATTATGGGCCATGACGCGTCACTCGAATTTGGCACGAAGGGCCCATAATGTTCGAAATTCGGCAAACGGCCGAACAGCCAATGTTCGAGTCGAACATGAGTTCGACTCGAACACGAAGCTCATCCCTAGTGGGGATACATAAGGGGGTGTTGTGCACCTGAATCTTCTGAAGCAACTTTCTTCCCTTCACTTTGGATTGGAGCACCTTGAATCACTTGTTTTGGACTTTGTGTTGTTTTATTATTTATATTTTATTTCACATTTATATATTTTTACAGACTTTTCTTTTACAGACTTTTCTGGCCTGCCTCAGGAGATCCTGTAAGCCCGGGTACCTGCTGCACCACCAAATTCAGGACGTGACCCTCTTATGTATCCCCACTAGGGATGAGCTTCATGTTCGAGTCAAACTCATTTTCGACTCAAACATTGGCTGTTCGGCCATTCGCCGAATTTTGAACATCGAGTGGCGCGTCATGGCCCATAATTCACTGCGGCGTCACAGTGCATAGCTGGCTGATGATTGGCCAAGCATGCACTATGACCTGCATGCTTTGGCCAATCACAGTGCCGTCAGCACAGAGAGCCATTATTGGCCAAAGGAAGTGTGACTTTGGCTAATCATGGCTCAGGGGAGTAGGTACACGCCCCACACTATATAAGGCCGCCTGTGTGTGGGCCCTGTGTAGTGTGTTGTGGTGTGTGAGAGAGATAGAGAGAGTCAGAGTGTCATTTAATTTCAGTTAGATAGAGCAGGCAGGCGATTCAGGTAGCTGCAGTCAGTCTATTTAGTATATATATGCATCCCAGGAGTTGTGTGTATATATATATATATATATATATATATATATATATATATATATATATATATATACACTATATTTAGTTTAGCTAGATCTCACTTCAGAGTGTTCCTGTTATTCTCGCTGCAGTTTATTAAGTCAGTATACTGTATACTGGGCTCAGTCTGCACGTAAAGCTGACTGCAGACCATCCCTGTTTTCTTCCTAATATCATAGGCTGGCAGTTGATTGAGCTAAGCTGCAGTTTATTAAGTCAGTGTACTGTATACTGGGCTCAGTGTGCACGTAAAGCTGACTGCAGACCATCCCTGTTCTCTTCCTAATAATAGAGGCTGGCAGTTGATTGAGCTAAGCTGCAGTTTATTAAGTCAGTGTACTATATACTGGGCTCAGTCTGCACGTAAAGCTGACTGCAGACCATCCCTGTTCTTTTCCTAATAATATAGGCTGGCAGTTGATTGAGCTAAGCTGCAGTATATTAAGTCAGTGTACTATATACTGGGCTTAGTGTGCATGTAAAGCTGACTGCAGACTATTCCTGTTCTATTCCTAATAATACAGGCAGTTGATTGGGCTAAGCTGCAGTTTATTAAGTCAGTGTACTGTATACTGGGCACAGTGTGCAGCTAAAGCTGACTGCAGACAATTCCTTGTGTACCTATTCCAATACAATAAAGACAGTATGTCTGGAAGGCCAACAAGGAGAGGAAGACACACACAGGCCAATAAAAGAGGGAAAGCAGGCTCTGTGTCTAGAGGCAACAGTGCTGGTCGTGGACACGGTGCATCCTCATCAGCACGTGGCCATGGGGCATGCTTGTCCTTTTTTTGGCAGCTGGCCCTGTTGAGCCACAACATGCAGAAGAGTTGGTAGAGTGGATGACCAAGCCGTCCTCATTCTCCTCATCCTCTCTCACCCAGGCTCAGGGTACTTTGCCAAAGCAGCTGCCAAAGCAGCCTCTTTCCTCAGCTCAATGGCATCAGTCACTCCTTCCCTAGCCCCACCATATCCTGAGGAGTCCCCCAAACAGTGTTGGGTACATGCTGCAGGAGGATGCGCAGCGTTTTGAGGGCTCCAATGATGGTACCCAGCTTGAGGAAGGCAGTTACGTGAGCCCAGAGAGAGAGGGGTGCCCAAGAAGGACAGCAAACTTGCAGTCATGTACCCCTAGCTGCAGCATACCGCCAGGTTTGCTCCAGTTATGAGGAGGGAGGGGATGATGAGGTCACTGACTCTACATGAGTGCCTGATAGGATAGAGAAGGAGGAGGCACATCTCCAACGAGGCAGGATGCCCTCCAAGGGCCAGCTTAAGGGCAGCCAACCGACTGCATCACATCGCAGAGCTCCGCATGTGCAGGGCGCTGCTGTCTCTGCGCGTTATTACAAAAGTTCTTTGGTGTGGGCCTTTTTTGAGATGTGTGCAGCAGATCGCACCGTTGCTATTTACAACATATGCCTCAAGCGTATCTCGCGTGGCCAAAACAGCAGTCGCTTGGGCACCACATGCTTTACCAGACATATGTTGACCTACCATGCAGTCCGTTGGCAAGCATACATAAAAGACCCACATCAAAGAACAAAGCGGACCTCTCCTTGCACTTCATCAGCTGGGATCTTCAACCCCACTATACCTTCAGTCCCCTCAGAAACCTGCACTGAGAGGAATGAAGGTGTAGAATTAGGTGTGTCACAGCCAAGTACTTGCGGGCAATTTGCTATCGGTACACCAACGTTCGATTGTAGCAGGCAAATTTCCCTGCCCCAGCTGCTGCACCGCTGAAAGAAGTTTGCTCCCAGCCATCCACATGCTCAGCGGTTGAATGCTAGCTTGGCTAAATTGCTAGCACTTCAACTGCTGCCTTTTCAGTTGGTAGACTCTGCCCCCTTCCGTGAGTTTGTGGAATGTGCGGTTCCTCAGTGGCAGGTTCCCAAACGCCACTTTTTTTCACGGAAGGGCGATTCCGGCTCTCTACCAGCATGTGGAAGGCAATGTCTTGGCCTCGCTGGACAAGGTGGTCAGCGGTAAGGTGCATATTACCGCTGACTCATGATCCAGCAGCCATGGACAGGGACATTACCTATCTTTCATTGGGTGACTCTGCTGGCAGCTGGGAAGGATGCAGGACAGGGTGCAGTAGTGTTGGAGGTTGTTCCGCCACCACTCCTCCAAAATGCTACTAGTGGTGATTCTGACACACCTCTCCTCCACCCCCTCCTCTTCTTCTTCCTTCATGGCCTCTTCCTGTGCTGATTTGTCCTTGGAACCAGTGGTGCTTTGTAGGCATTCAAGGGGCTACGCAAGTATGCAGGCAAAAATATGCCATGCGGTGCTTGAGCTGGCGTGCTTGGGGGACAGGAGCCACACTGGGGCAGAGATTCTGTCAGCTCTGCAGGGGTAGGCTCAGAGGTGGTTGATGCCACGCCAGCTTAAGCCAGGAATGGTGGTTTGCGACAATGGCACCAACCTCCTCTCCGCCCTCCAACGGGGACACCTGACCCATGTGCCCTGTTTGGCTCATGTCCTTAACTTGGTGGTGCAGCGGTTCTGGGGCAGGTGCCCGGGCTTACAGGATCTCCTGAGTCAGGCCAGGAAAGTCTGTGTGCAGTTCCGCCAGTCATGTAATGCCAGTGCTTGGCTGGCTGACCTCCAAAAGGAATTTAACCTGCCCAAGAACTGCCTAATCTGTGACATGCCCACCAGGTGGAACTTAACGTTGGCCATGCTGCAGCAGCTGCACACTTAGCAGAGGGCCATCAATGAGTACCTGTGCGACTATGGCACCAGGACAGGGTCAGGGGATCTTGGTTTTTTTCCCCACGCCAATGGGTCATGATCAGGGATGCATGCACTGTCTTGTCACCATTTGAGGAGGCCACGAGGATGGTGAGCAGTGACAGTGCATGCATCAGTGACACTGTCCTTCTTGTCCAGCTGTTGAAGTACACGCTGCATGGAATAATGGACAGGGCACTTGAGGCAGAGCAGAGGGAGGAAGAGGAGGACTTCCTTACCTCTCAAGGCCCCTTTTATCCAGACAATGTTCCCGCCGATCACACAGGAAGAGGAGGAGGAGGATTGTGTCAGCATGGAGGTGGAGCCTAGCACTCAGCATCAGCAGCAGTCTTCAAGGGATCATTTACAGTCCCAAGAAACCCATGGACTTGTACATGGCTGGGAGGAGGTGGCTGCGGATCATGTCATCCTTAGTGACCCAGAGTACTCTGGACCGAATGTCTCAGCAAACCTATGCTGCATGGCCTCCCTGATCCTGAAAAGCCTGCGGAAGGATCCTTGTATTCGTGGTATCAAGGAGAGGGATCATTACTGGCTGGCAACCCTCCTTGATCCACGTTACAAGGGTAAGGTTGCGGACCTTATCTTGCCATTGTAGAGGGAGCAGAGGATGAAACATCTTTGAGAGGCCTTGCAGAAAGGTTTGTGCAACGCATTTCCAGAACTAAGGGAGGTTACAAATTCCTGGTCCTGGACAACGTGTTGCTGAGGCTTCGGTCAGTCACAGAAGGAGCGGTGGAGAAGGTGGCCATCTGACCGATGCGTTCAGACAATTTTTTAGTCCGCAGCCCCAAGGTATGATCGGTTCCAGCAAACATCGACAGCGTATGATTTACATGGTGCAGGAATACCTAGGGGCAAGATCAGACTTAGACACCTTTCCCACCGAAAATCCTCTGGGTTACTGGGTCTTGTTGATGGATCACTGGCCAGAGCTTGCACAGTATGCAAATGAGCTACTGGCCTGTCCTGCATCCAGCGTTCTTTCGGAACGCACATTCAGTGCTGCTGGAGGCTTTGTAACTGATGACAGGGTGCCCCTGTCCACCGAATCGGTCGATCGGCTGACCTTCATAAAATGAATCAGTCTTGGATCACCAGCTACCAAGCACCTGATGCTGATGTAACCGAATATTTTTTTTAATGTGAGATCCCTTCAAGACTGCCTATGCTGATGCTGAGTGACTATCCTTTTATGCTGAGTGACTATCCTCTTCCTCCTCAATTTTCATGCTGATAGCTTGTAAGAACATTTTTGGTTCTGAGCACCGCCATTAGTTGCTAAGGCCCAATTTTTCTGCCCCTGTTTAACAGGGGTGCATAATTACAATTTTTAAAGGAAAAATTTGCAGCAGGACTCATTCCTGCACTCCAACTAGAGTATCTGTGAGGGGTTGCAGTGTTGTGGCACCAGTGCCTAAGGCCCAATTTTTCAGCCCCTGTTTAACAGGGGCGTATAATTACAATTTTTAAAGCAATACTTTGCAGCAGGGCTCATAACTGCGCTCCAACTATAGTATCTGTGAGGGGATGCAGTGTTGTGGCACCAGTGGCTAAGGCCCAATTTTACTGCCCCTGTTTAACATGGGCATGTAATTACAATTTTTGCTGCAATCATTTGCAGCAGGGCTCATTCATGCGCTCCAACTAGAGTTTCTGTGAGGGGTTGCAGTATTGTGGCACCAGCACCTGTGCCTAAGGCCCAATTTTTCTGACCCTGTTCAACAGGGGCATGTAATTACAATTCTTGATCTAATATTTCACAGCAGGGCCCGTTCCAGCGCCCACCAAGAGTAACTGTGAGGCCTTACAGTGCTGTGGCAACACCAACACCTAAGGTCCAAATTTCTGCAGAGTATATAGGGCAGGCCCCTACTTTCAAACATCCAACTTACAAACGACTCCTACTTTCAAACAGTAGGAGACAACAGGAAGTGAGAGGAAATCTACCCCTAGGAAGGGAAATTCTCTCCTGTAAGAGTTCCTTTTTCACTAAAAAAACAAACTTTTCAAAATCCAATTGTCATTAGGACAGAAAGTGAGCTGAAATCTTCTGAAGAGGAGCACAGACAGCAAAACAAAGGTTACAGGGGTGATAACACTTCCCTATGTTTTCCAAAAAGCTTAAACATAGATTTTTTGACTGGAGCTACACTTTAAAAATGTACCTGTTCAAAATAACAAACAGATTCTACTTAAGAACAAACCTACAGTCCCTGTCTTGTTTGGATCGCCCGTATACTGCTGTTCAGAGTATATAGGGCCTGGGGGCCCCACGCCTTTCCTTTTTTTAATTTTGGTGCGGGGTTTCCCTTAATATCCATACAAGACCCAAAGGGGCTGGTAATGGGCTGGGGGGGTACCCATGCCTTTTTTCTTAATGATTTTCATCCATATTGCCGGGACCAGACATTACATTAAAGCCGCAAGCAGTTTTAAATGACTTTTATTCCTTTAGAAATGTCATTTTGTGCAGGGACAGTTCTAAACATGGGAAACACGCGTCACTTTACACGTATACTATAGACACCCCCCAGGTACGATATTTAAAGTAATATTTCACTTTTATTTTTTCACTTTAAACATTATTAAAATCACTGCTCCTGAAAAAACTGCCGTTTTTAAAACTTTTTTTGCATTAATACATGTACCCTGGGGCAGGACCTTTGTCCCCAAACCCTTTTTAGGACAATAACTTGCATATTAGCCTTTTAAAATTCGCACTTTTGATTTCTCACATTTGAGTCCCATAGACTTCAATGGGGTTTGAAAGTTTGCGTGAACTATCGGTCCATTCGCAAGTTCTGGTGCAAACTGAACCGGGGGGTGTTTGGCTCATCCCTAATCCCCACTCACCAGATCGACATGACCCACAGCTTTTCAGTCTGGTGGGTCACTTAAGGCTTGGTCTGGATATCTTTGAGATGTCAGGTCATCAGATCCAGGGTTCCTTGGCGAAGAGTTTCAGCCAGACAAAACATGTACCCAGAAGTAAAAAAATGGAACTAATAGTGAAGTACCATCAAAAAAGGGTTTATTTAAACAAAGCATGGGTACTTACAAAAAATAGGATTAAAACAAGCATCAAGCATGGAGCAGATCGTATAAAAAACGGGCGTGCGTTCCGAACGTGCGTTCCAAACAACCAGAAGTCGCGAAACGTTGACGCTATTTCTGGGATTTCTGACATCACTTCCGGTCCTTTGGAACGCACGTTTGGAATGCACACCTAAAACGGCAGTTTTATACGATCTGCTCCATGCTTGATGCTTGTTTTAATCCTATTTTTTGTAAGTACCTATCCTTTGTTTAAATAAACCCTTTTTTGAGGGTACTTCACTATTAGTTCCATTTTTTTACTTCTGGGTACGTGTTTTTTCTGGCTGAAACTCTTCACCAAGGAACCCTGGATCTGATGACCTGACATCTCAAAGACATCCATACCAAGCCTTGAGTGACCCACCAGACTGAAAAGCTGGGGGTCATTTTATTCTGGTGAGTGGGGATACATAAGGGGGTGTTGTGCACCTGAATCTTCTGAAGCACCTTTCTTCCCTTCACTTTTAATTGGAGCACCTTGGATCACTTGTTTTGGACTTTGTGTTGTTTTATTTATTTTTTATTTCACATTTATATATTATGTTTGCGAGCGCTATATTTATATTTTTCATGGTTTCCAAGTGATTAGTACTTTGTGAATAGCATCTGCAATTTTATCATTTCACTGATTTATTTCTGTCACACCATTAGCACGAGTATATATATTTAGTATATTTTTTTTAAGGAAAGTCTGTGGTCATTTCCGACGGTCATATAATGCCAGTGCTCGGCTGGCTGACATTCAAAGAGAATGCAACCTGCCCAATAACCGCCCCATTTGTGACATGCCCACCAGGTGGAACTCAATGTTGGCAATGCTGCAGTGGCTGCACACGCAGCAGAGGGCCATCAATGAGTACCTGTGTGAGTATGACAGCAGGACAGGGTCAGGGGAGCTTGGCTTTTTTTCGCCACGTCAGTGGCTACTGATCAAGGATGCACGCACTGTCCTGTCACCATTTGATAAGGCCACGAGGATGGTGAGCAGTGACAGTGCATGCATCAGTGATACTGTCCCTCTTGTCTTCCTGTTGGAGCACACGCTTTGTGGAATAATGGACAGGGCACTTGAGGCAGAACAGCGGGAAGAAGAGGAGGACTTCCTTACCTCTCAAGGCTCCCTTTATCCAGATAGTATTCCTGCAGGCCCATCGATCACACAGGAAGAAGAAGATGAGGAGGATTGTGTCAGCATGGAGGTGGAGGATAACACTCAGCATCAGAAGCAGTCTTCAAGGGATCGTTTTCACTCCCCAAAAACCCATGGAGTTGTTCGTGGCTGGGAGAAGGTGGTTGAGGATCATGTAATCCTTAGTGATCCAGAGGACTCAGGATCAAATGCCTCTGTAAACTTACAATGCATGGCCTCCCTGATCCTGCAAAGCCTGCAAAAGGACCCTAGCATTCGTAATATCAAGGAGATGGATCATTACTGGCTGGCAACCCTTCTTGAGCCACGTTACAAGGGTAAGGTTGCAGAACTTATCCAGCCTTCGCAGAGGAAGCAGAGGATGAAGCATCTTCGGGAGGCCTTGCAGAAAGGTGTATGCAATGTGTTTCCAGAGCCTGGGAGGTTACAATTTCCTGGTGCTGGATAACGTGTTGCTGAGGCTTTGTTCAGTCACAGAAAGAGTGGTTGAGAAGGTGGCCGGCTGACCGATGCCTTCAGGCAATTCTTCAGTCCTCAGCGCCAAGGTCTGATCGGTTCCAGCAACCATCCCAGTGTCTGAATTACATGGTGGAGGAATATCTAGGGGCAAGATCAGACTTGGAGACCTTTCCAACAGAACATCCACTGGTTTACTGGGTCAAATGTAATTACAATTCTTGATATAATATTTCACAGCAGGGCCCATTCCAGTGCCCACCAAGAGTAACTGTGAGGGCTCACAGTGTTCTGGTACCACTAACACCTAAGTCCCAATTTTCCGCAGAGTGTATAGGGCAGGCCGTATAGTATATACAGGCGGTCCCTTCAAACAACCAACTTACAAACGACTCCTACTTACAAACTGAGGGAGACAACAGGAAGTGAGAGGAAATCTACCCCTAGGAAGAGAAATTCTCTCCTGTAAGAGTTAATATGGGAAAAAGGTGTCTTTATCACTAATCCTAGTTTCCCTAATAACCCAAAATTTTCTAAATCCAATTGTCATTGGGACAGAAAGTGAGGTGAAATCTTCTTAACAGGGGCACAGACAGCAAAACAAATGTTACAGGGGTGATAACCCTTCCCTATGTTATCCAAAAAGCTTAAAAATAGATTTTTTGGCTGGAGCTATACTTTAAAAATGTACCTGTTCCAAATTACAAATAGATTCAACTTAAGAACAAACCTACAGTCCCTATCTTGTTTGTAACCCGGGGACCGCCTGTATACTGCACTGCTGTTCAGAGTATATAGGGACTGGGGGCCCCACGCCTTTGTGTAATTTGGGTGCAGGGTTCCCCTTAATATCCCTACCAGACCCAAAGGACCTGGTAATGGGCTGGGGGGGACCCATGCCGTTTTTCTCAATAGTTTTCATCTATATTGCCGGGACCCGACATTACATTACAGCCGCAAGCAGTTTTAAATGACCTTTATTCCTTTAGAAATGTCATTTTGTGCAGGAACTCTTCTAAACACAGGAAACATGCGCCACTTTACAGGCATACTATAGACACCCCCCAGGTATGAAATTTAAAGGAATATTTCACTTTTATTGTTTCACTTTAACCTGTTGCCGCCTGCCCACCGTCATATGATGGCGGAGCGGTGCGGCTCTTGTTTTGGGCCGCCGTCATATGACGGCAGCTGATTCACACAGGGCATCGTGGGCACGCAGCCCTGCTCTGTCGGTGTTGCCGTGTCCCCAGGACACAGCGCGTCACTGACAGGGGTGAACAGCCATTGGGCATGGCTGTTCACCATGTGATCTGCCGCGATTACGTCACGGCCGATCACAAAGGGTATTCCACGCTTTTGAGCGTGCATGCGCGTGATCGGGAGCGGGCAGCGCGGTCACGTTGGTGGCGGCGTGTTCCAGGAACACTGCTCATCACCGACAAGGGTAAACAGCCAATGGCTGATGGCTGTTTACCACGTGATCGGCTGTGATCGATTCAGAGCCGATCACTAAATGTAAACAAGGACCGGTTACTAGCTGTTACCGACTCTTCTCTCCTCACACACCATTTCCAGTGTGAGCAGAGAAGAGCCAGGAGCAGTGAGTGACCGATCTATGTGTGTATTGTAGTGTACTGCACCAACACCACAAAGAGAACTTGTCACATCGCCCCCCCCCATTACAGCTGTCACCCAACAGTCACCACATCAGTGCTTATAAAAGTGCACCTGTCACCCATCAGTGCCCACAAAGTGCACCTGTCACCCATTAGTGCCCACAAAGTGCTTGTAGAACGCCTGAAGGTAATACTTCACTGGCGGGCCTCTGTATGTGGCCAGGCTGTGTAAGTGTCAGGGTAATAGCCGTAGGACGGGTAATTCTGCCAGTATCCATCATGGTGGCACCAGGCGAATCTCTGTGCGCATGCGTGCACGTAGACTCACGACAGGTGAACAGAGGTGCGCAACAGCGGGAGCGCGCAGACGCGCGTGCTAACGCACGCGTGCGCATCGCGGTAATCATTGGTGCCCTTTTGCCTATTTAATCCTGCTTCTGGTACACGCTGGTTGCTGGATTATCATCAGCTTCCTGTGTTCCTTGTGCCTGTCGTTATACCTGCTTCCTGTTACTACTCGGCTTACCTGACTACTCCTGTGTTCCGCCTGCATTAACCCCGGCTCGGACCTGACTATTCTTCTGCTCTGCATCTGTACCTTGATCGTCCTCCTGTGTTTGACCCCTGGCTCGGCTACCTTCTCCGTTCCTGATTATCCTGCTGTACCTTACCTCGGACTGATTCCTGTGCTGTATGACCATTGGCCTGGCTCTGACTCCGCTCCTGGTTGCTCCACGGCTCCATACCTGGAATCTCTCCTTGCACGGTTGCCCTTCAAACTTACCAGCGCACCCCAGCAGCTCTCTGCTATTGGCTACTCAGCAACAGCACTCTGGCAACCCATGCACCTTTGGGCACCGTACTCCCTGTCTCATTCCCAGGGTTATGCTGCACTTAGCCGCAAGGGATGCCCCCTCTGCAATCCAGCCTCACATCCAGGACTCTGACAAAAAGTCTCACATATGTGGTATCACCATACTCAGGAGGAGTAGCAGAATGTATTTTGGGGTGTCATTTTTGCTATGTACATGTTATGTGTTGGAAATATCTTAAAAATGGACAACTTTGTGGGGATAAAAATGCGTTTTCATTTTTTTTCCACATTTTCCAAAAACTTGTGGAAAAAAATTAAACGTTCAAAAGACTCATTATGCCTCATAGATTATACGTTGGGGTTTCTGCTTTCCAAAATGGGGTAATTTTGTGGGTATTTGTACTTTCCTGGCTTGTTAGTGTCTCAAGGAATGAGATAGGTCTTCAGTACATCAGGTGTGATCAATTTTCAATGATTTGCACCATATAGACTTTAAAACTTTCACAAAAACTAAATTTTATACTAATTAGTAGGGATGAGCCGAACACCCCCCGGTTCGGTTCGCACCAGAACCTGCGAACGGACCGAAAGTTCGCACGAACGTTAGAACCCCATTGACGTCTATGGGACTCGAACGTTCTAAATCAAAAGTGCTCATTTTAAAGGCTAATTTGCATGGTATTGTCCTAAAAAGGGTTTGGGGCCCGGGTCCTACCCCAGGGGACATGTATCAATGCAAAAAAAACTTTTAAAAACGGCCGTTTTTTCGGGAGCAGTGATTTTAATGATGCTTAAAGTAAAAAAAAAAGTGAAATATTCCTTTAAATATCGTACCTGGGGGGTGTCTATAGTATGCCTGTAAAGTGACACATGTTTCCCGTGTTTAGAACAGTCCCTGCACCAAATGTCATTTTTAAAGGAAAAAATCTCATTTAAAACTGCTTGCGGGTTTAATGTAATGTCGGGTCATGGCAATATGGATGAAAATCAGTGAGACAAACGGCATGGGTACCCCCCAGTCCATTACCAGGCCCTTTGGGTCTTGTATGGATATTAAGGGGAACCCCGCACCCAAATTAAAATAAGGAAAGGCCCTATATACTCTGAACAGCAGTATACAGGCGGTGCAAACAAGACAGGGACTGTAGGTTTGTTGTTAAGTAGAATCTCTTTGTAATTTTGAACGGGTACATTTTTAACGTGTTTAGCTCCAGCCAAAAAATCTTTTTTAAGCTTTTTGGAAAACATAGGGAAGGGTTATCACCCCTGTGACATTTGTTTTGCTGTCTGTCCTCCTCTTCAGAAGATTTCACCTCACTTTTTGTCCCAATGAAAAATGTTTTTTGAAAATTTGGGTTTTTTGTGGAACAAGGATTGGAAAGCATCAGTGGAAAGGAGAAATTGTTTTCCCATATTAACTCTTACAGGAGAGAATTTCCCTTCCTAGGGGTAGATTTCATCTCACTTCCTGTTGTCTCCTTCCGTTTGCAAGTAGGAGTCGTTTGTAAGTTAGATGTTTGAAAGTAGGGTCCTGCCCTATATACTCAGCAGAAATTTGGGCCTTAGGTGTTGCTGTGGCCACAACACTGTAAGCCCTCACAGGGCCCTGCTGTGAAATATTAGATCAAGAATTGTAATTACATGCCCCTGTTGAACAGGAGCTGAAAAATTAGGCCTTAGGCACTGGTGCTGGTGCCACAACACTGCAACCCCTCACAGACACTCTAGTTGGAACGCAGGAACGAGCCCTGCTGCAAAGTATTGCATCAAAAATTGTAATTACACGCCCCTGTTAGACAGGGGCAGAAAAATTGGGCCTTAGGCACTGGTGCTGGTGCCACAACACTGCAACCCCTCACAGACACTCTAGTTGGAACGCAGGAACGAGCCCTGCTGCAAAGTATTGCATCAAAAATTGTAATTACACGCCCCTGTTAGACAGGGGCAGAAAAATTGGGCCTTAGGCACTGGTGCTGGTGCCACAACACTGCAACCCCTCACAGACACTCTAGTTGGAACGCAGGAACGAGCCCTGCTGCAAAGTATTGCATCAAAAATTGTAATTACACGCCCCTGTTAGACAGGGGCAGAAAAATTGGGCCTTAGGCACTGGTGCTGGTGCCACAACACTGCAACCCCTCACAGACACTCTAGTTGGAATGCAGGAACGAGCCCTGCTGCAAAGTATTACATCAAAAATTGTAATTACACGCCCCTGTTAAACAGGGGCTGAAAAATTGTGCCTTGGGCACTGGTGGTGGCGCCCAGAACCAAAAATGTTCTTACAAGCTATCAGCGTGATGATTGAGGAGGAAGAGGATAATTACTCAGGGATAGTCACTCAGCATCAGCATAGGCAGTCTTTGAAGGGATCTGAGATTTGAAAAAAAATTATTCGGTTACATCAGCATCAGGTGCTTGGTAGCTGGTGGTGATCCAAGACTGATTCATTTTTATGAAGGTCAGCCGATCGACCAAGTCGGTGGACAGACGCACCCTGTGATCGGTTACCACGCCTCCAGCAGCACTGAATGTGCGTTCCGAAAGAACGCTGGATGCAGGACAGGCCAGTAGCTCAATTGCATACTGTGCAAGCTCTGGCCAGTGATCCATCCTCAAGACCCAGTAACCCAGAGGATTTTCGGTGGGAAAGGTGTCCAAGTCTGATCTTGCCCCTAGGTATTCCTGCACCATGTAAAACAGACGCTGGCGATGGTTGCTGGAACCGATCATACCTTGGGGCTGCGGACCAAAAAATTGTCTGAACGCATCGGTCAGACGGCCACCTTCTCCACCGCTCCTTCTTTGACTGACCGAAGCCTCAGCAACACGTTGTCCAGAAACAGGAGTTTGTAACCTCCCAGTCTCTGGGAACGCGTTGCACAGACCTTTCTGCAAGGCCTCCCGAAGATGTTTCATCCTCTGCTCCCTCTGCGATGGCAAGATAAGGTCCGCAAACCTTACCCTTGTAACGTGGATCAAGGAGGGTTGCCAGCCAGTATTGGTCCTTCTCCTTGATACCACGAATACGAGGATCCTTACGCAGGCTTTGCAGGATCAGGGAGGCCATGCAGCGTAGGTTTGCTGAGGCATTCGGTCCGGAGTCCTCTGGGTCACTAAGGACGACAACATCCGCAGCCACCTCCTCCCAGCCACGTACAAGTCCATGTGTTTCTTGGGACTGATCCCTTAAAGACTGCTGCTGATGCTGAGTGCCAGGCTCCACCTCCATACTTACACAATCTTCCTCCTCCTCCTCCTCCTCCTCGTCCTCTTCCTGTGTGATCGGCGGGCACGCAGGAACACTGTCTGGATAAAGGGGGCCTTGAGAGCTAAGGAAGTCCTCCTCTTCCTGCCTCTGTTCTGCCTCAAGTGCCCTGTCCATTATTCCACGCAGCGTGTGCTCCAACAGGTGGACAAGGGGGACAGTGTCACTGATGCATGCACTGTCACTGCTCACCATCGTCGTGGCCTCCTCGAATGGTGACAGGACAGTGCATGCATCCCTGATCATGGCCCACTGGCGTGGGGAAAAAAAACCAAGCTCCCCTGACCCTGTCCTGGTGCCATAGTCGCACAGGTACTCATTGATGGCCCTCTGCTGCGTGTGCAGCCGCTGCAGCATGGCCAACGTTGAGTTCCACCTGGTGGGCATGTCACAGATTAGGCAGTTCTTGGGCAGGTTAAACTCCTTTTTGGAGGTCCGTCAGCCGAGCACTGGCATTATATGACCGGCGGAAATGCACACAGACTTTCCTGGCCTGCCTCAGGACATCCTGTAAGCCCAGGTACCTGCCCAAGAACCGCTGCACCACCAAGTTAAGGACGTGAGCCAAACAGGGCACATGGGTCATTTGTCCCTGTCGGAGGGCAGAGAGGAGGTTGGTGCCATTGTCGCAAACCACCATTCCTGCCTTAAGTTGGCGTGGCGTCAACCACCTCTGAACCTGCCCCTGCAGAGCTGACAGAACCTCTGCCCCAGTGTGGCTCCTGTCCCTCAAGCACACCAGCTCAAGCACCGCATGGCATCTTTTGGCCTGCGTACTTGCGTAGCCCCTTGAACGACTACGGAGCACCGCTGGTTCCGAGGAAGAGGCCATGGAGGAAGAAGAAGAGGAGGGGGTGGAGGAGAGAGGTGTGTCACAATCAGCATTTTGGAGGCGTGGTGGCGGAACAACCTCCAACACTACTGCACCTTGTCCTGCATCCTTCCCAGCTGCCAGCAGAGTCACCCAATGTGCCGTGAAACTTAGGTAACGTCCCTGTCCATGCCTGCTGGACCATGAGTCAGCGGTAATATGCACCTTACCGCTGACCGCCCTGTCCAGCGAGGCATGGACATTGCCTTCCACATGCCGGTAGAGAGCCGGAATCGCCTTCCGTGAGAAAAAGTGGCGTTTGGGTACCTGCCACTGAGGAACCGCACATTCCACAAACTCACGGAAGGGGGCAGAGTCTACCAACTGAAAAGGCAGCAGTTGAAGTGCTAGCAATTTTGCCAAGCTAGCATTCAACCGCTGGGCATGTGGATGGCTGGGAGCAAACTTCTTTCAGCGGTGCAGCAGCTGGGGCAGGGAAATTTGCCTGGTACAATCTGACGTCGGTGTACCAAAAGCAGATTGCCCACAAGTACTTGGCTGTGACACACCTAATTCTACACCTTCATTCCTCTCACTGCAGGTCTCAGAGAGGACTGGAGGTCTAGTGGGGTTGGAAATCTCAGCTGATGAGGAGCAAGGAGATATCCTCTTTGTTCTTTGGTGTGGGTCTTTTAGATACGCTTGCCAACGAACTGCATGGCAGGTCAACATATGTCTGGTCAAGCATGTGGTACCCAAGTGGGAGATGTTTTGGCCACGTGAGATACGCTTGAGACATATGTTGCAAATAGCAGCGGTGCGATCTGATGCACTCGTCTCAAAAAAGGCCCACACCAAAGAACTTTTTGAATAACGCGCAGAGACTGCAGCGCCCTGCACATGTGATGCAGTCAATGTGCTGCCCTTAGGCTGGCCCCTGGAGGGCATCCTGCCTCGTTGGTGATGTGCCGCCTCCTCCTCCTCCTCCTCCTCCTCCTCCTCCTCCTCTCTCCTATCAGGCACCCACGTTGAGTCAGTGACCTCATCATCCCCTCCCTCCTCATCACTGGAGCAAACCTGGCAGTATGCTGCAGCAGGGGGAGCATGACTGCCAGATTGCTGTCCTTCTTGGGCACCCCCTCTGTCTGTGCTCATGTTACTGCCTTCATCGAGCTCAGTATCATCATCAGAGCCTTCCAAACGCTGGGCATCCTCCTGGAGCATGTACCCAACACTGTGGTCAAACAGTTCGAGGGAATCCTCATGAGGAAATGGTGGAGCTAGGGAAGGAGTCACTGATGACATTGAGCTGAGGGAAGAGGCCGCTGCTTTGCCAGACAAAGCACCCTGGGCATGGGTGAGAGAGGATGAGGAGGATGAGGACGGCTTGGTCATCCACTCGACCAAGTCTTCTGCATGTTGCGGCTCAACACGGCCAGCTGCCGAAAAAAAGGCCAAGCGTGTCCCATGGCCACGTGCTGATGAGGATGCACCGTCTCCACGACCAGCACTAGACACAGAGCCTGCTTGCCCTCTCTTATTGGCTTGTGACTGTCTGCCTCTCCTTCTTGGCCTTCCAGACATACTAATGGCCTGTAGCTGCACTAAGCTGGGATAGAACACCAGTAATTTTCTTCAGGTAGCTTTATATACTGTAACCAGACAAGCCTGCCTGTCAGTAGGAAGATAACAGGAACGGATCTAGCTGAACACTGTGAGCAGGACGCACTGTACTAAATGTAAATAGTCTAGCTGCCTGACCGTGGTACTAATAGGATCAAATAGAACACCAGTAATTTTCTTCAGGTAGCTTTATATACTGTAACCAGACAAGCCTGCCTGTCAGTAGGAAGATAACAGGAACGGATCTAGCTGAACACTGTGAGCAGGACGCACTGCACTAAATGTAAATAGTCTAGAAGATAACAGGAAGGGATCTAGCTGAACACTGTGAGCAGGACGCACTGTACTAAATGTAAATAGTCTAGAAGATAACAGGAACGGATCTAGCTGAACACTGTGAGCAGGACGCACTGCACTAAATGTAAATAGTCTAGAAGATAACAGGAACGGATCTAGCTAAACTGAATACAGTGTATATATATATATGCAACACCTGGGATGCATATATATACACAATACACTGTAAGTGCAGCTAACTGACTGACTGTTCTGCCTAATCTATCTAACTCAAATCAAATGACACTGTCTGTCTCTCTCTCTCTCTCAATGAACGTCGGAACACACACTACACAGGGCCGCCGTGCAGGCGGCCTTATATAGTGTGGGGCGTGTACTAAATCCCCTGAGCCATAATTGGCCAAAGCCTCCTTGGCTTTGGCCAATTATTGCTCTCTGTTCAGGCGGCGCTGTGATTGGCCAAGCATGCGGGTCATAGTGCATGCTTGGCCAATCATCAGCAAGCAATGCACTGCGATGCCGCAGTGAATTATGGGCCGTGACGCGCCACACGAATTTGGCGCGAACGGCCCGTATCGTTCGCAATTCGGCGAACGGGCGAACAGCCGATGTTCGAGTCGAACATGGGTTCGACTCGAACACGAAGCTCATCCCTACTAATTAGGGTTATTTTTTACCAAAGATATGTAGTCATATAAATTTTGGCCAAAATTTACGAATAAATATTACTAATTTGCAAAATTTTATGACAGAAACAAAGAAAAAGGCATTTTTTCACCAAATTTTCAGTCTTTTTTTATTTATAGCACAAAAAGTAAAAAACCCACTAGTGATTAAATACCACCAAAAGAAAGCTCTATTTGTGTGAAAAAAAGGCGCAACTTTCATTTGGGTACAGTGTTACATGACTGAGTAATTGTCATTTAAAGTGTGAGAGCGCTGAAAGCTGAAAATTGGTCTGGGCAGGAAGGGGGTGAAAGTGCCCTGTAGGCAAGTGGTTAAGCATTATTAAAATCACTGCTCCCGAAAAAACAGGAGACACATATCCCCTGGGGCAGGACCCAGGTAACCAAACACTTTTTATGACAATAACTTGCATATTAGCCTTTAAAATTAGCACTTTTGATTTTTCACGTTCGAGTCCCATAGACTTTAACGGTGTTCGCACAAATGTTTTGCCTGTTTGCATGCTCTGCCACAAACCGAACTGGGAGGTGTTCAGCTCATCCCTAGTGGTAAGTTGACTAAAGCACTTAAACCCGAGGTAAGTAAATTAACAAGTCCAAATTGCAACCTCAGAACACCCAATAAGAGGATAGTATGTGACCAGACAAAACTACATGGCTTGTTCACTAACGCCAGGAGCCTGGCGGATAAGATGGGAGCGCTAGAACTACTGTTGTATGAAGAGGATTAAGATTTTGTGGGAATTTCAGAGATTTGGTACAACAGCTCTTATAATTGGCTGGCAACCATTCAAGGGTATTCCCTATACCGCAGGGAGGGTAAAAAAAGGGGGAGGGGTATGCCTGTATATCAAGAATGATGTACAAGTGAATGTAAGGGAAGACATTACTAATGGAGCTAGGGAGGAGGTGGAATCCTTATGGGTAGAGCTTCAAAAGGGAGGAAACTAAGGGGAAAGTAATACTGGGAGTACGCTATAGGCCCCCCAACCAGAGGGAGGAGGCGGCAGATCTCCTATCACAATTTGGATTAGCAGCAAGAATGGGAAGTTTGGGGGATAATGGGGGATTTTAATTATCCAGACATAGACTGGGCGGAGGGAACCACGCATTCGTCTAAGGCTCGCCAGTTCCTAAATGTCTTGCAGGACAATTTCGTGGGTCAGATGGTAGACGTACCAACTAGAAACAAAGCGTTACTGGATCTACCAATCTACCAACAATACAGACCTGATCACGGATGTGGAAATACGGGGCAATATAGGAAACAGCGATCACAGGTCAATTAGTTTCAGTATAAATCACACAAATAGGAAACATAAGGGGAATACAAAGACACTGAATTTCAAAAGAGCCAACTTCCCTAAACTATGAACCTTGCTAGAAGATACTAAAGTGGGATAACATTTAAGGAATAGGGATGAGCCGAACACCCACCCCCCCGTGCGGTTTGCATCCAGAACATGTGAACAGGCAAAAACTTAGTTCGAACGTGCAAACACCGTTAAAGTCTATGGGACATTAACATGAAAAATCAAATGTGCTAATTTTAAAGGCTTATATGCATGGTATTGTCATAAAAAGTGTTTGGGGACCCGGGTCCTGCCCCAGGGGAAATGGTTCATTGCAAAAAAAGTTTTAAAAACGGCAGTTTTTTCGGGAGCAATGATTTTAATAATGCTAAAAGTGAAACAATAAAAGTGTAATATTCCTTTAAATTTCGTACCTGGGGGTGTCTATAGTATGCCTGTAAAGTGGCGCATGTTTCCCGTGTTTAGAACAGTCCGAGTGCAAAGTTGCATTTCTAAAGGAAAAAAGTAATTTAAAAGTGCTAGCGCTAGTGCCAGCTAATAATGAATTGTCGGTCCGGCAATACACATGAGAGTTCATTGATAAAAACGGCACAGAATTTCCCCACCGGGGAACCCCGAACCAAAAAAAAAGCGTGGGGGTCCCCCTAAATTCCATACCAGGCCCTTCAGGTCCCTTAAAATCCATACCAGACCAGGTATGGATTTTAAGGGGAACCCTGCGCCAAAATTTAAAAAATGGCGTGGGGTCCACGCAACCTGGCAGGCTGCAGGAAAAGAGGGGGGATGAGAGAGCGCCCCCACTCCTGAACTCTACCAGGCCACATGCCCTCAACATTGGGAGGGTGCTTTGGGATAGCGGCCCCCCAAAGCACCTTGTCCCCACGTTGATGGGGGAAGATGCCGGACGAGAAGACCGGAGGAAGAAGCAGAGGAAGAAGCAGGGGAAGAAGATGGAGGAAGAAGAACACCAAAGGAAGACCAGAAGAAAGAGGATGGAAGAAGAAGCAGAGAAAGAAAAAGAAATTAATAAAGGAATTGTCAAAAATTGACTCTTGTCTTTTTTAACATTTTTGACACTTTTTTGTGAAATGGTAGGGGTACATTTGTACCTCATTACCAATTCACACAGGGGGGGCCGGGATCTGGGGGTCCCCTTCTTAAAGAGGGCTTCCAGATTCCGATAAGCCCCCCGTCCACAGACCCCCACAACCACCGGGCAAGGGTTGTGGGAATGAGGCCCTTCTCCCCATCAACATGGGGACAAGGTGCTTTGGGGGGGCGCTACCCCAAAACACCCTCCCAATGTTGAGGGCATGTGGCCTGGTATGGTTCAGGAGGGGGGGCGCTCTCTCATCCCCCCCTCTTTTCCTGCGGCCTGCCAGGTTGCGTGCTCAGATAAGGGTCTGGTATGGATTTTGAAGGGGACCCCCATGCCATTTTTTTAAAAATTTTGGCGCAGGATTCCCTTTAATATCCATGCCAGACCTGAAGGGCCTGGTATGGAATTTAGGGGGACCCCCACGCATTTTTTTTTTTAATTTTCTTTTGGGGTTCCCCTGGGGGGAAATTCCATGCTGCTTTTATCAATGAACTTTTATGTGTATTGCCGGACCGACAATTCATTAATAGCTTGGACTAGTGCTAGCACTTTTAAATGACTTCTTTTTCCTTTAGAAATGTCATTTTGCACTCGGACTGTTCTAAACATGGGAAACATGCGCTACTTTACAGGCATACTATAAACACCCCCCAGGTACGAAATTTAAAGGAATAATACACTTTTATTGTTTCACTTTAAGCATTAATAAAATCACTGCTCCCGAAAAAAACGTCAGTTTTTAAAACTTTTTTTGCATTGATACATGTCCCCTCGGGCAGGACCCAGGTCCCCAAACACTTTTTATGACAATAACTTGCATATAATCCTTTAAAATTAGCACTTTTGATTTCTCCCATAG
This sequence comes from Aquarana catesbeiana, assembly GCA_037953035.1. NCBI lineage: Eukaryota > Metazoa > Chordata > Amphibia > Anura > Ranidae > Aquarana > Aquarana catesbeiana. The sequence continues at coordinate 371,129 of JBBHAA010002661.1, forward strand.
ACTTTTAAAGGGTGTTCCGCGGCTTTCGAATTTGCATGAACGCCAAATTGTTTGCTATTCGGTGAATGGGTGAACATCCAATGTTCGAGTCGAATTCCTGTTCAACCCAAAAATAAAGCCCATCCCAATACGGAACAAAGAACACGGACAGAAAAATGGGTATGCTTTAAGAGCATATTAAATAAGGGTATTAGCCAGTGAATCCCAATGGGAAATAAATTTAAAAGAGCGAACAAAAGTCCTGGGTGGCTTAAAGCGGAGTTCCACCAAAAAATAAAATAAAATGTCAGCAGCTACAAATACTGCAGCTCCTGACTTTAAATATAAGGACTCTTACCTGTCCAGGGCGCCTGCGATGTCCTCACCCTAAGCCGATCTGTCCCTCGGCTCCCGGGTGCAGGCGCTGGTATCTTCAGTAAGGGAATCAGGAAGTAAAGCCTTGCGGCTTCACTTCCTGGTTCCCTACTTCACATGCGTGAGTCACGCTGCACGTTGTCACTGGTGCCTGCTGTCTTCTGGGACCTGTGTGTCTTCCAGAAGTCAGCGGGGGGGCGGACATGGGGTAGATCACCGAAATCAGCAGTGATCTATTGCCAGAAGTGGCAGCAAATACCTGTATTAGACAGGTGTCTGCTCACCCCTGAAAGGTGCCAAATGTGACACCAGAGGGGGGGAGGAACCGGAAAAGCGGAAGTTCCATTTTTGGGTGGAACTCCGCTTTTCCTCCAAAGTAAAAATGCATATAAAAGCAAAGGAGAAGGCCTTAAAAAAATACAAGGCTGAGGGATCATCATCAGCATTCCAACTTTACAAAGAATGCAATAAGAAACATAAGGGTACAATCAGGGTGGCTAAGATTGAACACGAAAGGCACATAGCGGAGGAGAGTAAAACCAAAAAATTCTTTAAGTACATAAATAGTAGGAAAGGGAGGTCAAAATATATTGGCTCCATAAAGAATGAGGAGGGCATCTGGTTACAAAGGATGGAGAGATGGCGAAGGTATTGAATTTCTTCTTCTCCTCAGTCTTCATGAGGGAATCGGGGGGCTTCAGTAACCAAAACTGCAGTGTTTATCCTCATGACACATCACAAGAAGCACCCTCATGGCTAACAAGAGGACAGAATTAGAAAGACTTGAAAAACGTAACATTAATAAGTCACCGGGACCAGGTGGCTTGCATCCGAGGGTACTTAGGGATTGCCAGACCATTGTTCTTAATTTTTTAGGACCAGTCTACTGACTGGAATGGTACCAGTGGATTGGAGAAAAGCCAATGCAGCACCAATATTTAAAAAAGGGCCGAGATAAATCCCTGGGAATTACAAACCAGTTAGCCTAACATCAATAGTATCCAAGCTCTTGGAGGGGATGATAAGGGACTATATACAAGATTTTAGTAATGAGAACGGTATCATTAGCAGTAATCAGCATGGATTCATGAAGAATCGTTCTTGCCAAACCAATCTATTAACCTTCTATGATCTTCCATCTAGATAAAGGAAGGCCCGTAGACGTGGTGTATCTGGATTTTGCAAAAGCATTTGACACAGTTCCCCATAAACGTTTACTGTACAAAATAAGGTGCGTTGGCATGGACCATAGGGTGAGTACATGGATTAAAAACTGGCTACAAGGGCGTGTTCAGAGGGTGGTGATAAATGGGGAGTACTCAGAATGGTCAGGGGTGGGTAGTGGGGTTCCCCAGGGTTCTGTGCTGGGACCAATCATATTTAATTTGTTTATAAACGACCTGGAGGATGGGATAAACAGTGCAATCTCTGTATTTGTGGACGATACTAAGCTAAGCAGGGCAATAACTTCTCTGCGGGATGTGGAAACCTTGCAAGAAGATCTGAACAATTTAACGTGGTGGGCAACTACATGGCAAATGAGGTTCAATGTAGAAAAATGTAGGATGGAAAAGGACCTGCGATTGTGGATCTCAGGATCCGATCCGGTGGTTCCACCAGGTTATCATAGAGTTGGTCGTGGACCATGCGGTCCCCTGGACATCTCTATGGTCCTGGGAGGCCCTAAGCGACGGTGTTACGTCACTTCTGGTTAGGGCAGATGTAAAGACCCCCATTTTTTTCCCCCTGGAAAACAGGAGATCTTTTTTTTATTTATTTAATGCTTTCCAGGGTTGAGAAGAGATTTGGGGTCTTATTGACCCCATAAAGAGGACCTTATTACTATCACATGGGATGTTTACATTTATTTGGAATGTGAATAAAAGTGATAAGAAAAAATAAAAGTGTAAAAATGAAAAAAAATATAATAAAAAAACAACTGAACCCCAGCAGTAAAATAGATCCTTTACAGCCAGCAATAGACTCCACCCTAGCAACCAAAACCCCTCCAGGAACAATAGATTTCAAAAGTGATAAAAGATACCCTCCAAAAACAATAGATCCCCCAGCAGTAATAGATGATCTCCAGCAACAACAGATTCCCTTACACAAAACTATACCCCCCAACACATTTCTGCTCAGTACAAAATATTACCCCTGCAACAATGAACCTCCAGCAACAATAGACCTCCCCCTCGACAATTGCCCCCCCCCACATTAATAGACCTCTCCTTCAACAATTTATCCCCCGACAGTAAAATAGATCCTCTGCAATTGAAAGCAACCAAAACCCCACCAGCAACATTATACCCCACCCCCACAGCAACAATGGACTGCTCAGTACAAAATACCACCCCCAGCAACAATAGATCCCCCCTGTAGCAACAGATTTCCCAGCAGCCAGAAACAATAGGCTTCTCCCTCACCACCCCCCAGCAACGGTAGGCCTCTTTCTCAACAATTGACCCCCAGCAGTAAAAGCAGATCCTCTGAAGCCAGCAACAACAGATCCTCCCCCTGCAACCAAAACCCCACCAGCAACAATAGATCTCACAAGGCATATTAGATACCCTCCAGCAAAATTATACCCCCTCAGCCACAATGGACTGCCCAGTACAAAATACCACCCCTGCAACAATAGACCCCAAACAACAGATTTCCCAGCAGCCAGCAACAATGGACCTCTCCCTCAACAACTGCCCCCAGCAGTAAAATAGATCCTCTGCAGCTAGCAACAATAGACCCCACCCCAGCAACCAAAACCCCACCAGCAACAATAGATTTCACAAGTGATAACAGATACCCCCAGAAACAATAGATCCCTTACACATTTTACCCCCCAGCAACAATGGTGTGCCCACTACAAAATACCACCCGAGCAACAATAGACCAAATTAACAGATTTCACAGCAACAATAGACCCCCAACAACAGATTTCACAGCAACAATAGACCCTCCAATGGCCAGTAACAAGAGACCTCTCCCTCAACAATTGACCCCCAGCAGTAAAAATAGATCCTCTGCAGCCAACACACCCCCACCAGCAACAACAGATCCCCAAAAAACCCCACCAGCAACAATAGATCTCACACCAGCAACAACAGATCCCCAGCAACAAAAACCCCACCAGCAACAATAGATCCCCAACAACAAAAAACCCCACCAGCAACAATAGCTCTCACAAGTTATGATACCCTCCAGCTACAATAGACGCCCACTCTCCAGCAACAATAGATCCCTTACCCATTATACACCCCCCAGCAACAATGGACTGCCCAGTACAAAATATCACCCCTGCAACAATTGATCCCCCCAGCAGTAAAATAGATCCTCTGCAATACAAAGCAACCAAAACCCCACCAGCATCAATAGACCCCACACCAGTAATAATAGATCTCACCAGTCATAGATACCCTCCAGCAACAATATTTTCTGCAGACAAAACCTCAGACTTTTGTCCGAAGAGCGTTGGCCAGGAACTTGTCTTGCATACAAATGGCAAGGAATTGTCGGCCAACAAACACAAACGTAGTGATGTACTACGTGGTTTTTCAACCCTTTAGTGCCACCCTTTGGGCTCCTTCTGCTAATTTCGTGTTAGTACAAGTTTGGTTGCGGAATCGGAGGAGATAACATGTTATTTATTATTGGCCTTGGAGTTATTGCTTTGACCCAAGTCCAGTTCAGGAACAGGAGGAGGAGGATTTCTTGGACCAAAAATTGGTTGCTTTATTAATGGTGACCAATGATGTCATATGCCTTTGCTGCGGGAGCTGCAGGAGAATAATTCAGACCATTTTCGGAATTATCTCCGGATGACGGACCCCTGCTTTTACTAACTCTTGGCATTGGTGACCCCCTTATATTAAGAAGCAGGACACATGCAGGCTGGTTCAGTTCATAACCATTTGGGATGTCCTCAAGCAATTCCCTTGTGGGGAGGGAGACACCATCACCAGAGAAGGACCTACTCTTGTGGTCTGTAATACACTGAGGCCAAAGGCAGTATAAGTAAAAAAAAGAGAGCACTCACATAGCCACATCTGTAGGTTTAAGGGGAACAGAAAAAGGGATACTTGCTAAGTATCCCTAGGTCGGACTTTAAAGGCATAGAAAACAATAAAGAGGTATAGAAAAATATAACAATGTTTATTGAAAAAAAATACATGGTATAGATAGAGCATTCAAAGATTAAAATTCATATATAATGATACAGAGTATACAGTGAGCCCTTGTGTGTCAACGCGTTTCATTGTTAGGCTTCCTCAAGGAAGTGGCTGGGGCAGAAACCGCAGCCCAACACTTCCTGAGAAGAACACAGAGCACACTGCCCCTCAGTGGCCACCGGGAGAAAGACAGCCAGATCTCTTTTTTTTAATTTCTTTTTTAACCACTTTCCACCCAAGCCAATTCTGACACTTCTCTCCTACATTTAAAAAATCATCCTTTTTTTTGCTAGAAAATTACTTAGAACCCCCCAAAACATTATGTACATTTTTTTTAGCAGAGACCCTAGGGAAAAAAATGGCGGTTGTTGAAACTTTTTATCTCACGCCATATTTTCGCAGCAATTTTTCAAACACTGGAAAAAAAAACTTTAGTGAATTAAAAAAAAAGAAAACACTAAAGTTAGTCTGATTTTTTTGATATAATGTGAAAGATGATGTTACGCCTAGTAAATGGATGCCCAACATGGTCACACTTTCAAAATTGCGCACACCTGTGGAATGGCACCAAACTTCGGTACTTAAAAATCTCCATAGGTGGCACTTTAAGATTGTTTACAGGTCACCAGTTTAGAGTAACAGAGGAGGTCTAGGGTGAGAATTGTTGCTCTCACTCTGACGTTTGTGGCGATACCTCACATGTGTGGATTGAACGCCGTTTACATATGCCGGCGCAATGTACGTGTGCGTTCGTTTCTGCGTGCGAGCGAAGGAGGGACGGAGGCTTTAACCACCTTAATACTGGGCACTTTCAGCCCCTTCCTGCCCAAGCCATTTTTCAGCACTGTCACACTTTGAATGACAATTGCGCGGTCATGCTACACTGTACCCAAATGAAATTTTTATCATTTTTTCCCCAAAAATAAAGCTTTCTTTTGGTGGTATTTGATCACCTCTGCGGTTTTTATTTTTCGCGCTATAAACAAAAGAAGAGTGACAAGTTTGAAAAAAACACAATATGTTTTACTTTTTGCTATAATAAATATCCCATTTAAAAAAAAAAACACATTTTTCCTCAGTTTAGGCCGATACGTATTCTTCTACAAATTTTTGGTAAAAAACAAATCACAATAAGTGGATATTGATTGGTTTGCACAAAAGTTATAGCGTCTACAAAATAGGGGATAGATTTATAGCATTTTTATTATTTTTTTTTTACTAATAATGGTGATCTGTAATTTTATCGTGACTGTGATATTGCAGCGGACATATCGGACACTTTTGACACATTTTTGGGACCATTCACATCTATACAGCGATCAGTGCTATAAAAATGCACTGATTACTGTATAAATGTCACTGGCAGGGAAGGGGTTAACACTAGGTGGTGATCGAGGGGTTAATTATGTTGCTAGGGAGTGTTTCTAACTGAAGGGGGAGGGGACTCACAAGGGGATATACTCTATACTGAGAACACACCATTGGTCTCCTCTCCTCTGACAGGACGTGGATCTGTGTGTTTACATACACAGATCCATGGTCCTGCCGTGTTACCAGGCAATCGCGGGTGCCCAGCGGACATCACAGCTGCCGGGCACACGCATCGGGTGCCCAGTGACACGGCGGACGTGCACGCCCCCTGGTGGGCTGGGAAGGCGAGGGCATCATATGATGCCCTCCCAGAACGAGAGCCGCGCCGCCTGGCCGCCATATGACAGCCGGCGGGCGGCAAGCAGTTACATTTTTTTTTAATTGCTAAATTTTCTTTTCTTTTTTCTTTTTACACTTTCCCTTTAACCACTTGCTGACTGGGCCTTAGCCAAATGATGGGTACAGGGAGGGCGTCACATGATGTCCTCCCAGAATCACGCTCCCCTGGGGCGTGCACCCGGGAATGTCCGTGACCTTTAGGATCCGGGTAAAGGGCCAATGACAGTGGTCCTTTACCAAGTGATCACACCGTCCAATGAAAGAGTTATCCCTTGTAAATAAACCAGAGCATGTCCGGTTTGGCTCCTCCCCTCTCCTCGTGCTGATCGGTACAATGTGTGAGGAGAGGAGGGAGTCGGTGCAGCACCGCTGTGGAGTGGATCGTCAGTTCCCACAGTGCTGATCTGTGCCCATCCCTGGCTCATCCAACCCTATCCATAGCTCATCCCTCCCTATCCATGGCTCATCCATCCATGGCTCATCTATCCCTATCCATGGCTCACCCATCCCTATCCATCCTCATCCATGGCTCATCTATGGCTCATCCATCTCAATACATCCTCATCCACCCTCATCCATCCCCATCCATGGCTCATCCATCCTAATCCATCTTCATCTATGGTTAATCATCCCCATCCATGCTTCATCCATCCCCATCCATGGCTCATCTTTCCCATCCATCCTCATCCATCCCCATCCATCCTCATCCATCCCCATCCATGGCTCATTTATGGCTCATCCATTCCCATCCATCCTCATCCATCCCCATCCAAGGCTCATCCATTCTCATCCATGGCTCATTTATGGCTCATCCATCCCCATCCATACTCATCCATCCCCACTCATGGCTCATCCATCCCCATCCATACTCATCCATCCCCACTCATGGCTCATCCATCCCCATCCATTCTCATCCATCCCCACTCATGGCTCATCCATCCCCATCCATCCTCATCTATCCCCATCCATCCTCATCTATCCCCATCCATGGCTCATCCCTCCTCATTCATCCCCATCCATGGCACATCCCTCCTCATTCATCCCCATCCATGGCTCATCCCTCCTCATTCATCCCCATCCATGGCTCATCCATCCCCATCCATGGCTCATCCATCCCCATCCATCCTCATCCATCCCCATCCATCCTCATCTATCCCCATCCATGGCTCATCCATCCACATCCCTGGCTCATCCCTGGCTCATCCATCCTAATCCATCCTCATCCATGGCTCATCCATCCTAATCCATCCTCATCCATGGCTCATCCATCCTAATCCATCCTCATCCATGGCTCATCCATCCCCATCCATGCCTCATCCATCCATGGGCGGCACAGTGGTGTAGTGGGTAGCACTTTTGCCTAGCAGTAAGAAGGGTCACTGGTTCGAATCCCAACCACGACACTACCTGCCTGGAGTTTGCATGTTCTCCCTGTACCTGTGTGGGTTTCCTCCGGGTACTCCGTTTTCCTTCCACACTCCAAAGACATGCTGGTAGGTAAATTAGATCCTGTCTAAATTGTCCCTAGTATGTATGAATGGGAGTTAGGGACCTTAGATTGTAAGCTCCTTGAGGGTAGGGACTGATGTGAATGTACAATCTATATGTAAAGCTCTGCATAAATTGACAGCGCTATATAAGTACCTGAAATAAATAAAAATAATAAATAAATTCATGCCTCATCCATCCTCATCCATCCCCATGCATCCTCATCCATGGCTCATCCATCCACATCCATAGCTGATCCATTCACATCCATCTTCATCCCTGGCTCGTCCATCCCCATCCATGGCTCATCCATCCCTATCCATGGCTTATCCATACATCCTCATTCATGCTCATCTATCCCGATCCATCAACTTCCGACACCGGTGGATTCCTTGTCCAGCTCACCGATCGCTCCAAGACACTACTCTCAGGGGGAGAAAGCAGCCTGACTGCGTTCCCAATAACACTTCGATCCCCGGAGATAGCGCTATAGAAAAAAGGGCACAGGGTGGGCAAAAGTGAATGCGCTTTATAATTACAACCAATTCTATTTCTTCTTTACGATGCATAAGCTGGATAACCAGCTTATGTGTCATAAATATTCCCCATGGGTTACAGCTGATCCCCCCTCCGGTTAGATTGCGAGCTCCCCCCCCTCAGTGTCCCTGAGCTCCAGGTGGTATCTCAGGTTCCTCTACTAATTTGTCTCTCTCTCTTATCCCAGCAGCGGACAATGACCTTGTCAATAATTAACATTTAATTTTAAAGGACAAGGTCCCGCAGATCCATTATTAATGATGTGCCACCCTATACGGTCTCCGCGCCGCCCCCTGCTGCCTGCCCCATTACAGCTGGGAGTCAGGAATCTTCCTTGGGAAGTGACTCCCAGCTATGAAGAGGCTGCAGTCAGCTGAGGGCCCCTCCTCCTCCTCCTCCCCATTCACACACCTCAAACATCCTGTTTTTCGGCAGGCCAGGAATGGCTTAAAGGGACCGGAGCCTTGGCTACACCGCAGTGCCTGTAAGTACGACTTAAATGTAGGAAGTGTACCATCTGATCCACTCCAGGAGACTGCTCCTTTAAAATGCATGGAGGTCCAGCACACATGGGGTTAACTGTCTTGGCTTGTATGGGCCATGTGCATGAGCCATGCTGGGGGGGCGTCACTACGTCTGATGGGGCCCCGTTAGTTCGGTGGCCCCCTGTTTACTCTCTTTGTCAACATCAGCTGCTGCTGACGCAGCAGTTTTATAAAAAGTACATTCAATGTATCTAAATGCTTCCTGCAGAAGTTACAATGTATCTAGAGCCGGGCCCCAGAGCACTCCCATGGACTGCCACATTGAGCTGTTGGCATGACAATTTGTCTTTGCCGGTGGCCCAACTGGATCTTTTTTTTAGACAAAAATAGTTCCCCAACCAAAGCTTCCAGTTTGCTTTTAGGGTGTTTCTTTTTTTAGCGGTGTGACCAATCACTGCAATTCCTTTTGTAGCACTAACTCTCGGTGGAGCTGCTGGTTTAAGTGGGCTTGTTACCTTCACTCTCGACACCCCTGTTTCACCGGCAACGGGTCTAGGGTTCCGTTGAGTTTACCTCTGGACGATAAAAGCACCAACACTTGAGTACGTTTTCAATGCTTTATTGAAGCAAGTAACAAAGGAAGTAGCAGGAAAGAGGCAGGAGGGAAGCTGCAGGGAAGCTCAAATACCTTTCTTTAGGATTCTGGAGTATGTCCTTTAAAGTTGAATATTGTAATCGGATGCAATCCCCTTGTGGGACACAATCTTTGCCCGCCTGGATAGGCCTCTCTCACTTGCCTAGCAGCCAGTACGTAGCACGAACAAAAGTCTCTGCCACAGACTTGATTGAAATAAACCCGTACGATCCTCTGCCACAGGATGTATTAAATTTTGCTGTGAATGTCAGACACAGTACTTGGACCTCTAAGCCAACCCGGCAGTATTATGCTGTAGAACTACTTTAGGATACGTCCTCCAACCGAGTCACCAGGCCCCTCTCCAGACCAACACTCTGCATGATCCTTCCATGACAGGTCCTCCCCTAGGATCTTCTCAGTTGTCCAGCTTCTTCACTCTGGACAGCTCAGGACCATTCCTTGGCTGCTGTGGTAGGCCCCAGACATGCCTCTGGGCCCACCCCTGTGCCGCAGCGGCGCGGGCCTCCGGAAGGGAGGACCATGAGGTAGCACTCTAACGCATACCTGTTGGCCAGGAGGGCCAGCAGGTGGCTGTAAAACGAACCCCAAAACATGGCATCTGTCCCATAAATACCCTCTCCCAGAATGCAACTCGGAGGACCACCTCCACCGAGTTGTCTCCGGGACAGAGGAGCATCCATACGCTTCGACACGTTGCCCTTCCAACACCAGCCAATGGTAACAGCGACACCCACCGGCTCAGTGTGGAACCACACACAACGTCAGCCAAGCTGGAACAGAGGCAAATCTAACTCCCCTAACGAGCAATTCACTAAATTTACCTATCAGATGGTAGATCATAAATCTACCAGCGCTACATTTTCATAGGATGGTTTTTCTGTGCCAAATACAGAAACCACTATGGGGGTCCTTGAGGAAGTTTTTGGGGGGGCTGTCATCCCAGCATAGGACCTGTGACCTGCAAAGTCATTTTGGGTTAATGACTCTCTAAGTGGTGAAGGATGGATGGGTCTGGAGCAAGCAGAGTCTGTCCTGAGGGGTGTGCTGCAGTCTTGGTATACATGGGTGCCCAAATTAGTGACTCTTCGGGAGGGTGTAGAATGTTAATCACTATTGCTTTTTGGTGGTGCCATAAGTCTGTGCCATAGGTGTGTCTGTGGTATACCTAGAACAGTTCCTGGCCACAACTTTCAGCTCCCCCCATTGACCTCAGCAATCAATCCTCAACCTCTGAGTAATCCCAAAACTCAACCCTTCCCATACCGTACTCCAACAATCAATCCAAAACATTAACTGATGCCAACACCCAACCCTCCTTCTAAATGGCCCCAACATTCAACCCTTGCCATTACTGACCCCAGCACTTAACCCTTTCACACAACCTGGTCCAACAATCAGTCTTTCAACAACCTGACCCCAGCACTCAACCCTTAACTATACTCCTTACCCCAAAGCTCAACCCTTCCCTGAGCCCAATACTCAGTACTTCCCTTATGTGACTCTAACACTCAATCCTCACACAACCTAACCTCAACACTTAACCCTTCCCTTACTTGATCCTCAATCCTCAACCAATCTAACTCCAAAACTCAAAACCTCACCTATCTGACCCCAGGAATGAACCCAACACTCAGCCCTCACTCAACCTGATCAGACAATTAGTCCTCAACTAACCTGACCTTAGCACTCAGTCCTTACCTAGCCTGACCCCAAAGCTCAGCCCTTTCCCTATCTCAGCCCATCACTCATTCCTTCCCTTATTTGATCCTAACACTCAATCCTTACGCAACCTAACCCCAACAATAAATCCTTCCCCTATCTGATCCTATCCCTCAATCCTTCTTTTGTCTGACCACAGCACTCAATCTCCAACTGCTCTGACTCCCAACACTTAAGACCTAACCTATCTGACCCCAGCACTCAACCCTTTCACTATCTGACTCCAACATGCAGCCCTCACATAACCTGGTCCAACAATCAGTCTCCAACCAACCTGACCCCAGCACTCAACCCTTAACTATCCTCCTGACCCCAAAGCTCAACCCTTCCTTGAGCCAACACTAAGTCCTTCCCTTATTTGACTCTAACACTCAATCCTCACACAACCTAACCTCAACACTTAACCCTTCCCTTACTTGATCCTCACTCTCAATCCTCAACCAATCTAACTCCAAAACTCATAACCTCACCTATCTGAACCCAATACTCAACCCTAACACAACCTCAATCCAACAATCAGCACTCAACTAACCTGACCCCAGCACTCATCCCTTACCTACCCTGACCCCAATGCTCAACCCTTTCCCTATCTAACCCAACACCTAATCCTTCCCTTATTTGATCCTAACACTCATTCCTCACACAATCTATCCCCAACACTTAACCCTTCCCTTATCTGATCCTAACCCTCAATCCTTCCTCTGTCTGACCGCAGCACTCATGACTCAATCTGACTCCAACACTCAACCCTTTCCCTATCTGACCCCAGGACTTGACCCTCACCCAACCTGACCACACCACTCAACCCTTTCCCTATCTGACCCCAGGACTTGACCCTCACCCAACCTGACCACACCACTCAACCCTTTCCCTATCTGACCCCAACGCTCAACCCTTCCCAATTAGAGCCCAACACTTAATCCTAGCCCTTATTAGTACCTAACACACAAATATCACAACCTAACCTTAACACTCAACCCTTCCCTTATCTGATCCTAACCCTTACTCCTTCCTCTGTCTGATCCCAGCACTCAACCCTCACCCAACCTGGCCCCAACACTCCACCCTCCTTCTGTCTTACCTGAAAACTCAGTCCTCAACCAACCTGACCCCAACACTCAACCCTTCACCTATCTTATCCCAGCACTTAACCCTTACAAAACCTGACCACAACACTCAACCCTTTCCCTATCTGACCCCAATGCTCAACCCTTCCCTATCTGAGCCCAACACTCAATTCTTCCTTTATCTCATCCTAACCCTTAATCCTTCTTCTGACCCCAACACTCAATCCTCAACCAACCTGACCCCAACACTTAACCCTTCAACTCAATCTAAATAAATAATCAATCCTCAACCCTAACTGACCCCAACACTTAACCCTCCATTAAATTACTCCAACATGCAACCCTTGTCCTAACTGGCCCCAGCACTCAACCCTTCCTCTATCTGAATCCAACACCCAACCATCACGCAACCTGATCCAACAAACAATACCCAACCAACCTGACCCCAACACTCAACCCTTCCCTTATTTGGCCACAACACACAACCTAACCCCAATACTCAACCCTTTCCCTATCTGACCCCAACACTCAACTCTCACTCTGTCTGACCCCAACTCTTAATAAACAACCTGACCCCACTTAATATAACCATGACACTTAACCCTCCACACTGTAACCTTTACTCAGGCAGATTTCAGATATTTGTAATGTTGTCTCTTTTTTAAGTATATTAACATGATCACATCACTGCAGTTGCTAGTCCATTATTAAATCAATTGTGTCAAGTTGGTAGGCTATTTAAAATGAACGAGCTGCTGAACCGCAATGCACATTACATACATACAGCACTGAAAATATGCGACCATATCCTAACCATAAGCCCTAATACCTAATGCTGGTTAACCCCTGTGATGGAGCACTTACATTATGAGGTTCTAGGAACATTATATCCCTCCTGAGCTGAGATCTTACAATGCTGGGAACCTGGTGCCAAAAACAAGTTCTCTGGCATTCAAGGGGTGTTTGATAAGTATTTTTGTAACTCTTGCTATCCTCATACTTGACAAGAGAAAGAGGAAAAATTAGGTGAAAAGCCCATGAAAATAGCTGAACTGGTTTGACCAGAACGGTCATGAAGCACCCGCCTCAGGGACAGTGGGTGAACTTCACCACCGATTCCATAGAAGTCTTTCTGCTCAGAATCTGTAGTGCGTTTTTAGTAAGTGTGTATTACTGAATATTTGAAGCACCTATGACACGTAGGAAAAGTAACGCTGTGTTGGACAAGCTTGGCTTGCTCCAGGCCTCACCTAAGTGACGTCTACTGACCACAATGAACACATTCAATGAACATGCCGGTCACCGTGCTAAAATTTGGATTTTTTTTTGGTTGCACAGTGCCATCAGTAGACCTTTATAGGATTGGGGGGGCTGGTGGTAGGTAGGGCAGCCATGACGCTCTCACAGTCAGGGGCCCTAATGACCTATTCATTAGAGATTTCTTCTGGACGTTTCAGGTAATTTATTGGAGGGCCCAATGCAGGGGCATCAAGATGAACTCTGGGATAAGACCAGCTGGTCAGATTTTTGGTTATTGTTTATCATTTACTGGGAAGTGACCATTGGTGCAGCTTCTATGATTTCAATCGGTTGGAGTATGGAAATATTTTTACATTCGCCCATTAGTGGCTGTGGGTGACTGCTGAGATAAAACCAGTGTAGCCAGGTCTGCTGCCTAATGAGGCGACCGCAAAGGAACATGGAAGATGTAGTCTTCAAGGAGCACCCATGGTGCACCTGAGAGGGGCTCTGAACTACAACACCCACATGTCCCTGGACACACGGGAGGGCAGAGCAGGAGCTTTTCTTGGGCAATTGAGGTCTGGTCAGTGGTGGGTGGGGAATAAGAGAGTGCAGACCTGTTGCTTTCTGGGTCTATGCTCCCACTGGGAGAGACAACTTGTGAGAGCTGAGCCTGAGCCACTGAGGGCCTGAAGGAGGACCGGATTCCTGAATGCTGAGCCAGAGCGGTGCAGACTTTGGAGCCGTTGGTCTCTACAACAGATCTAAGAGGCTTAATCAAAGAGCTGGGAGGCCTGTTTTTGTGTATGCCTACAGCCAGTTAGGGCCTGATCGTAAGGACTGAGACCTTCTGGGACAACCAACTGCCAAGCGTATGGGATCGGATCCATTGCCTGCCAGGAGTAGTGAGCTGAACAACCCAGCCTAATCCCCTAGTGCCCACAGTTAACGCCAACAGAGACTGCCCTTTACTTAACAGCCCTTCTGTTTGAAGCAGTTTCTCAACCAGGGTTCCATGGAATTCAAGGGTTTCTTCTGAAGTTGCTAAGGGTTCCTTGAGCAATGAGCAATTTCTGCCTCTTAGATAAGTTCCCACTGACGCCATTGATCTTTTTAGCTATCTGTAAGAGGGGAATTCTTCTCAATGATCACAAGTGTAAGGACCATTCTTCCCACTGACCATCACACTAATGTATCATGAGTTGTAGATGTAGTAATTATTAGTAAGGGTTGTGAAATTTTCTAGGGTTCCTCTTTGTTGCAAAGGTTGAGAAAGGCTGGTCTAAAGGGATAGCTTCATGTGCACCACCTTACAGATGAGCACCAGTGTTAGCCAGCCTAAATATGCTGCTTAGGGCACCAGGTACTTGCCCTTCCCAGGGGCACCCCTCTGAGGAACGTGTACACCTACCCATTCTTAAAGTGCACTCTGGGACTTTTTTTTGAATAGCTATTGCCAACAGTTACATTGAGACTTTTTTTATGTCATTCATGCTTCCACGGTTGATGCTGTTCTTACCAATGTTGTGTAGTCTAATGGGGCTTAGCCTTATTGCGGTGTAAGTTAATGGCCAGAGGTGAGGCTATTATTCCCGTCTGTTAATCAAACGTATTTATTGCCTTGTTCACTGTTCTATGCATTGCATTTTGCTTGCCCTGCAATAATTATATTTACTTTACCTACCGTCAAGCAGCTTGTGGCATATGTCCTGGGTGATAATACCGTTGTGGTATTACACTAATGCCTAAGCTAACCCAGGTCCCTGCAGCATGCTAAGACATATCCAGGAAGGTCAGACAGGACTAAGCAGTTGCAGAGTCATGGAGGAGAATAGAGGACCTGTCATACCAAGCGCTTCCTGAGGAGGGAGCTCTACAACAGTTACATGATAAGCCATCCAGACATTGTATTGATCTTTATGTGTGTGTGTGGGGGGGCGCAATCCATTGATTGTTCCTCTTCATGTATACAGAAGGGGTGACAGTGATGGTACACTAGGGACAGATGGATATTGGGGGGAGGTATCAGATGGGGGGGTTAAGTGACACAGGAAATAGATGTATATTTGGTACCTAGAAAATGGGGGTATATTGGGGTACACAGAACAAGTATCAGATGGTGGGGGGATCACAGTTATGATACATAGGAGGGGATGTATATTGGGGTGTACAGGGAGCAGGTATCAGGTCACGGGTGACATTATAATACACAGGAGTATATTGGGGTACACAAGGGACAGGTATCAGGTCAGGGGTGATGGTCATAGTACACAGGAAAATATTGGGGTACACGGGGGGCAGGAATTAAGTCAGGGGTGATGTTATAATACACAGGAGTATATTGGGGTACACAGAGGACAAGTATCAGGTCAGGGTAACATTATGATACACAGGTGTATATTGGGGTACACAGGGGACAGGTATCAGGTCATGGATGATGCTATAATACACAGGAGTATAATGGGGTACACAGGGGGGCAGGAATCAGGTTAGGGGTGACATTATAAGACACAGGAGTATATTGGGGTACACAAGGGACAATTATTAGGTCAGGAGTGATAGTTATAGTACACAGGAGTATATTGGGGTACACAGGGGGAAGGTATCAGGTCATGGGTGACACTATAATACACAGGCATATATTGGGGTACACAAGGGACAAGTATCAGGTCAGGGGTATCATTATGATACACAGGTGTATATTGGGGTACACAAGGGGCAGCTATCAGGTCAGGGATGATACTATAATACACAGGAGTATATTGGGGTGCAGGGGGGCAGGAATCAGGTTAGGTATGATGTTATAATACACAGGAGTATATTGGGGTACACAAGGGACAAGTATCAGGTCAGGGGTATCATTATGATACACAGGTGTATATTGGGGTACACAGGTGACAGGTATCAGGTCAGGGGTGATGATTATAGAACACAGGGGTATATTGGGGTGCACAGGGGGCAGGTATCAGGTTAGGGGTGATGGTTATGGTACACAGGAGTATAGTGGGGACAATTATCAGGTCAGGAGTGATAGTTATAGTACACAGGAGTATATTGGGGTACACAGGGGACAAGTATCAGGTCAGGGGTGTCATTACAATATGCAGGAGTATATTGGGGTACACAGGGGGCATGTATCAGGTCAAAGGTGACATTATGATACACAGGAGTATATTGGGGTACACAAGGGGCAGGTATCAGGTCAGGGGTGATGTTATAGTACACAGGAGTATATTGGGGTACACAGGTATCAGATTGGAGGTGACAGTTATAGTACACAGGAGTGTATTGGGGTACACAGAGTGTTACTTGTTAAATTATGAAGTCCCTGGTACACCTCAGGCAGTGAGGGGTTAATGGGAGGTGGGCTGTGGTTGGGGGCGGTGTGCGGCCCCCCATGGTACACACTGGCCCCTGTCAGTCCAGCAGAACAGAGGGCACTGTTGTAGTGCCAGGACTGGGGGGTGTGGTGGGGATACATAGATCCTCTGTCAGGGGAGAAATTGGTCATTCTGAGCGCAGAGAGCAGACTGAGAGCAGGACACAGCGAGGGCCACATCACTCTCCTCATTCCAGGTGATACTCTAATAATACTCTACTATCACCCTTCTCACCGATACTCTACTATCACCCTTCTCACCGATACTCTACTATCACCCTTCTCATCGATACTCTACTATTACCCTTCTCACCTATACTCTACTATCACCCTTCTCATCGATACTCTACTATCACCCTTCTCATCGATACTCTACTATCACCCTTCTCACCGATACTCTACTATCACCCTTCTCACCAATACTCTACTATCACCCTTCTCACCTATACTCTACTATCACCCTTCTCACCGATACTCTACTATTACCCTTCTCATCGATACTCTACTATCACCCTTCTCATCGATACTCTACTATTACCCTTCTCACCGATACTCTACTATCACCCCTCTCATCGATACTCTACTATCACCCTTCTCATCGATACTCTACTATTACCCTTCTCACCGATACTCTACTATCACCCCTCTCATCGATACTCTACTATCACCCTTCTCATCGATACTCTACTATTACCCTTCTCATCGATACTCTACTATCACCCTTCTCATCGATACTCTACTATTACCCTTCTCACCGATACTCTACTATCACCCTTCTCATCGATACTCTACTATCACCCTTCTCATCGATACTCTACTATTACCCTTCTCACCTATACTCTACTATCACCCTTCTCATTGATACTCTACTATTACCCTTCTCACCGATACTCTACTATCACCCTTCTCATTGATACTCTACTATCACCCTTCTCACCGATACTCTACTATCACCCTTCTCATCGATACTCTACTATCACCCTTCTCACCGATACTCTACTATTACCCTTCTCATTGATACTCTACTATCACCCTTCTCATTGATACTCTACTATCACCCTTCTCACCGATACTCTACTATCACCCTTCTCATCGATACTCTACTATCACCCTTCTCACCGATACTCTACTATTACCCTTCTCATTGATACTCTACTATCACCCTTCTCACCGATACTCTACTATCACCCTTCTCATCGATACTCTACTATTACCCTTCTCATCGATACTCTACTATTACCCTTCTCACCGATACTCTACTATCACCCTTCTCATCGATACTCTACTATCACCCTTCTCATCGATACTCTACTATTACCCTTCTCACCTATACTCTACTATCACCCTTCTCATTGATACTCTACTATTACCCTTCTCACCGATACTCTACTATCACCCTTCTCATTGATACTCTACTATCACCCTTCTCACCGATACTCTACTATCACCCTTCTCATCGATACTCTACTATCACCCTTCTCACCGATACTCTACTATTACCCTTCTCATTGATACTCTACTATCACCCTTCTCATTGATACTCTACTATCACCCTTCTCACCGATACTCTACTATCACCCTTCTCATCGATACTCTACTATCACCCTTCTCACCGATACTCTACTATTACCCTTCTCATTGATACTCTACTATCACCCTTCTCACCAATACTCTACTATCACCCTTCTCATCGATACTCTACTATTACCCTTCTCACCGATACTCTACTATCACCCTTCTCATTGATACTCTACTATTACCCTTCTCACCGATACTCTACTATCACCCTTCTCATTGATACTCTACTATCACCCTTCTCACCGATACTCTACTATCACCCTTCTCATCGATACTCTACTATCACCCTTCTCACCGATACTCTACTATTACCCTTCTCATTGATACTCTACTATCACCCTTCTCACCAATACTCTACTATCACCCTTCTCATCGATACTCTACTATCACCCTTCTCATCGATACTCTACTATCACCCTTCTCACCAATACTCTACTATCACCCTTCTCATCGATACTCTACTATCACCCTTCTCACCTATACTCTACTATCACCCTTCTCACCGATACTCTACTATCACCCTTCTCACCGATACTCTACTATCACCCTTCTCACCGATACTCTACTATTACCCTTCTCATTGATACTCTACTATCACCCTTCTCACCAATACTCTACTATCACCCTTCTCATCGATACTCTACTATCACCCTTCTCATCGATACTCTACTATCACCCTTCTCACCAATACTCTACTGTTACCCTTCTCACTGATACTCTACTATCACCCTTCTCATCGATACTCTACTATCACCCTTCTCACCGATACTCTACTATTACCCTTCTCATCGATACTCTACTATTACCCTTCTCACCAATACTCTACTATTACCCTTCTCACCAATACTCTACTATCACCCTTCTCACTGCTCACTATTCCTCTGCTACTTATTGCTTTTCACAGTTTAATTCTGCAGTTACTCTTCTTACTGTTACTATGCTCAATGTTACCACAATTATGACTCTTGTTACTTCTCATATTCTTAGTGTTACCTCCTTATATTACTTTCCTACATTGTTACACTTCACCATGTCTCTACGCCCTGTTACTCTGTGTACTATATCTTTGCTCCCTGTTACTCTCTGTACTATGTCTCTGCTCCCTGTTACGCTCTGTACTATGTCTCTGCTCCCTGTTAATTTCTGTACTATGTCTCTGCTCCCTGTTAATTTCTGTACTATGTCTCTGCTCCCTGTTACTCTGTGTACTATATCTTTGCTCACTGGTACTCTGTGTATTATGTCTCTGCTCACTGTTGCTCTGTGTATTATGTCTCTGCTTGCATTTACTCTGTGTACTATATCTCTGCTCCCTGTTACTCTGAGTACTATGTCTCTGCTCCCTGTTAGACTGTGTACTATATCTCTACTCCCTGTTACTCTGTGTACTTTATCTTTGCTCCCTGTTACTCTGAGTACTATATCTCTGCTCACTGTTACTCTGTGTACTATGTTTCTGCTCCCTGTTACTCTGTGTACTATATCTCTGCCTACTATTACTCTGAGTACTATGTCTCTGCTCCCTGTTACTCTGTGTACTATATCTCTGCCTACTATTACTCTGTGTACTATGTCTCTGCATCATGTTACTCTGTGTACTATGTCTCTGCTCCCTGTTACTATGAGTACTATGTCTCTGCTCCCTGTTAGACTGTGTACTATGTCTCTGCTTACTATTACTCTGTGTACTATATCTTTGCTCCCTGTTACTCTGTGTACTATATCTCTGTTCACTGTTACTCTGTGTATTATGTCTCTGCTTGCATTTACTCTGTGTACTATGTCTCTGCTCCCTGTTACTCTGTGTATTATGTCTCTGCTCCCTGTTACTCTCTGTACTATGTCTCTGCTCCCTGTTACTCTCTGTACTATGTCTCTGCTCCCTGTTACTCTCTGTACTATGTCTCTGCTCACTGTTACTCTCTGTACTATGTCTCTGCTCCCTGTTACTCTCTGTACTATGTCTCTGCTCCCTGTTACTCTGTGTACTATATCTCTGTTCACTGTTACTCTCTGTACTATGTCTCTGCTCCCTGACACTCTGTGTACTATGTCTCTGCTCCCTCACTCTGTGTACTATGTCTCTGCTCCCTGTTACTCTGTGTACTATGTCTCTGTTCCCTGTTACTCTGTGTACTATGTCTCTACCTACTATTACTCTGTGTACTATGTCTCTGCTCCCTTACTCTGTGTACTATATCTCTGTTCACTGTTACTCTGTGTATTATGTCTCTGCTACCTGTTACTCTGTGTACTATGTCTCTGCTCCCTTACTCTGTGTACTATATCTCTGCCTACTATTACTCTGTGTACTATGTCTCTGCTCCCTTACTCTGTGTACTATGTCTCTGTTCCCTGTTACTCTCTGTACTATGTCTCTACCTACTATTACTCTGTGTACTATGTCTCTGCCTAATTTTACTCTGTGTACTATGTCTCTGCCTAATTTTACTCTGTGTACTATATCTCTGCCTACTATTACTCTGTGTACTATGTCTCTGCTCCCTGTTACTCTCTGTACTATGTCTCTGCTCCCTGTTACTCTCTGTACTATGTCTCTGGTCCCTGTTAGACTGTGTACTATGTCTCTGCCTAATTTTACTCTGTGTACTATGTTCACTGATACTCTAGGGGTTAATTTCCTAAAACTGGAGAGTACAAAATCCGGTGCGGCTGTGTATGGGAGCCAGTCAGCTTCCAGGTCTTAATTGTCAAAGCTTAAAGTGACACTAAAGGTTTTTTTTGTTTTTTTTAAATAACAAACATATCATACTTACCTCCACTGTGCGGCTCCATTTGCACAGAGTGGCCCCGATCCTCCTCTTCTGGGGTCCCTCCGTGGCTCCTCCCCACATCAGATACCCCCTAGGAGAAGTGCTCTCCCGGGGGGTTTTACCTTGCGGGAGCGCTCCCGAGTCCATCATTCGGTGTCCATAGACATGAATGCCGGACTCAACCCCGCCCCCTGGTACCCGCGTCATTGGATCTGATTGACAGCAGTGGGAGCCAATGGCTACGCTGCTATCAGTCTATCCAATCAAGAGCCGGGATCCCCGGGCAGAGAGAGAGCGCACCCCCGACAGGTCAAGTTCGAGGGTTCAGGTAAGTATAAGTGGGGGGGCTGGGGGGCCGGTCACTGACAGGTGTTTTTTCTAGACATGTGCAATTAGTCTTGTATGAATCGGAAATCTGTACATTCGTAAGGATCCGAAATACGAATTTTTATTTACGAACTTATAAATTTATGATAACAAACTTTCGTTATTGTTACAAAAGTTAACGAAACTAAAAGTTAAAAACCCAGGAAGTCATCACAGCACAGGGATGGTGGGAGCCCCTCATAATGAGCACAGGGATGGGGGGAGCCCCTCATAATGAGCACAGCACAGGGATGGGAGGAGCCCCTCATAATGAGCACATTACAGGGATGGGAGGAGCCCCTCATAATGAGCACAGTACAGGGATGGGGGGAGCCCCTCATAATGAGCACAGGGATGGGGGGAGCCCCTCATAATGAGCACAGCACAGGGATGGGAGGAGCCCCTCATAATGAGCACATTACAGGGATGGGAGGAGCCCCTCATAATGAGCACAGTACAGGGATGGGGGGAGCCCCTCATAATGAGCACAGGGATGGTGGGAGCCCCTCATAATGAGCACATTACAGGGATGGGAGGAGCCCCTCATAATGAGCACATTACAGGGATGGTGGGAGCCCCTCATAATGAGCACATTACAGGGATGGGAGGAGCCCCTCATAATGAGCACAGTACAGGGATGGGGGGAGCCCCTCATAATGAGCACAGGGATGGTGGGAGCCCCTCATAATGAGCACAGGGATGGTGGGAGCCCCTCATAATGAGCACAGCACAGGGATGGGGGGAGCCCCTCATAATGAGCACAGTACAGGGATGGTGGGAGCCCCTCATAATGAGCACAGTACAGGGATGATGGGAGCCCCTCATAATGAGCACATTACAGGGATGGGAGGAGCCCCTCATAATGAGCGCAGTACAGGGATGGGGGGAGCCCCTCATAATGAGCACAGCACAGGGATGGTGGGAGCCCCTCATAATGAGCACAGTACAGGGATGGGGGGAGCCCCTCATAATGAGCACAGTACAGGGATGGGGGGAGCCCCTCATAATGAGCACAGTACAGGGATGGGGGGAGCCCCTCATAATGAGTACAGTACAGGGATGGTAGGAGCCCCTCATAATGAGCACAGCACAGGGATGGGGGGAGCCCCTCATAATGAGCACAGTACAGGGATGGGGGGAGCCCCTCATAATGAGCACAGGGATGGTGGGAGCCCCTCATAATGAGCACATTACAGGGATGGTGGGAGCCCCTCATAATGAGCATAGTACAGGGATGGGAGGAGCCCCTCATAATGAACACAGCACAGGGATGGTGGGAGCCCCTCATAATGAGCACAGCACAGGGATGGTGGGAGCCCCTCATAATGAGCACAGGGATGGGGGGAGCCCCTCATAATGAGCACAGCACAGGGATGGGAGGAGCCCCTCATAATGAGCACAGCACAGGGATGGGAGGAGCCCCTCATAATGAGCACAGCACAGGGATGGGAGGAGCCCCTCATAATGAGCACAGCACAGGGATGGTGGGAGCCCCTCATAATGAGCACAGCACAGGGATGGTGGGAGCCCCTCATAATGAGCACAGCACAGGGATGGTGGGAGCCCCTCATAATGAGCACAGGGATGGGGGAGCCCCTCATAATGAGCACAGTACAGGGATGGTGGGAGCCCCTCATAATGAACACAGGGATGGGGGGAGCCCCTCATAATGAGCACAGCACAGGGATGGTGGGAGCCCCTCATAATGAGCACAGTACAGGGATGGGGGAGCCCCTCATAATGAGCACAGCACAGGGATGGTGGGAGCCCCTCATAATGAGCACAGTACAGGGATGGGAGGAGCCCCTCATAATGAGCACAGCACAGGGATGGGAGGAGCCCCTCATAATGAGCACAGCACAGGGATGGTGGGAGCCCCTCGTAATGAGCACAGTACAGGGATGGTGGGAGCCCCTCATAATGAGCACAGCACAGGGATGGGAGGAGCCCCTCATAATGAGCACAGTACAGGGATGGGGGGAGCCCCTCATAATGAGCACAGTACAGGGATGGGGGGAGCCCCTCATAATGAGCACAGTACAGGGATGGGGGGAGCCCCTCATAATGAGTACAGTACAGGGATGGGAGGAGCCCCTCATAATGAGCACAGCACAGGGATGGTGGGAGCCCCTCATAATGAGCACAGGGATGGTGGGAGCCCCTCATAATGAGCACAGCACAGGGATGGGGGGAGCCCCTCATAATGAGCACAGTACAGGGATGGGGGGAGCCCCTCATAATGAGCACAGGGATGGTGGGAGCCCCTCATAATGAGCACATTACAGGGATGGTGGGAGCCCCTCATAATGAGCACAGTACAGGGATGGGAGGAGCCCCTCATAATGAACACAGCACAGGGATGGTGGGAGCCCCTCATAATGAGCACAGCACAGGGATGGTGGGAGCCCCTCATAATGAGCACAGGGATGGGGGGAGCCCCTCATAATGAGCACAGCACAGGGATGGGAGGAGCCCCTCATAATGAGCACAGCACAGGGATGGGAGGAGCCCCTCATAATGAGCACAGCACAGGGATGGGAGGAGCCCCTCATAATGAGCACAGCACAGGGATGGTGGGAGCCCCTCATAATGAGCACAGCACAGGGATGGTGGGAGCCCCTCATAATGAGCACAGGGATGGGGGAGCCCCTCATAATGAGCACAGTACAGGGATGGTGGGAGCCCCTCATAATGAACACAGGGATGGGGGGAGCCCCTCATAATGAGCACAGCACAGGGATGGTGGGAGCCCCTCATAATGAGCACAGTACAGGGATGGGGGAGCCCCTCATAATGAGCACAGCACAGGGATGGTGGGAGCCCCTCATAATGAGCACAGTACAGGGATGGGAGGAGCCCCTCATAATGAGCACAGCACAGGGATGGGAGGAGCCCCTCATAATGAGCACAGCACAGGGATGGTGGGAGCCCCTCATAATGAGCACAGCACAGGGATGGGAGGAGCCCCTCATAATGAGCACAGCACAGGGATGGTGGGAGCCCCTCATAATGAGCACAGCACAGGGATGGTGGGAGCCCCTCATAATGAGCACAGGGATGGGGGGAGCCCCTCATAATGAGCACAGCACAGGGATGGGAGGAGCCCCTCATAATGAGCACAGCACAGGGATGGTGGGAGCCCCTCATAATGAGCACAGCACAGGGATGGTGGGAGCCCCTCATAATGAGCACAGGGATGGGGGAGCCCCTCATAATGAGCACAGTACAGGGATGGTGGGAGCCCCTCATAATGAGCACAGGGATGGGGGGAGCCCCTCATAATGAGCACAGTACAGGGATGGTGGGAGCCCCTCATAATGAACACAGCACAGGGATGGTGGGAGCCCCTCGTAATGAGCACAGTACAGGGATGGTGGGAGCCCCTCATAATGAGCACAGCACAGGGATGGGAGGAGCCCCTCATAATGAGCACAGTACAGGGATGGGAGGAGCCCCTCATAATGAGCACAGCACAGGGATGGGGGAGCCCCTCATAATGAGCACAGCACAGGGATGGTGGGAGCCCCTCGTAATGAGCACAGTACAGGGATGGTGGGAGCCCCTCATAATGAGCACAGCACAGGGATGGGGGAGCCCCTCATAATGAGCACAGCACAGGGATGGTGGGAGCCCCTCGTAATGAGCACAGTACAGGGATGGTGGGAGCCCCTCATAATGAGCACAGCACAGGGATGGTGGGAGCCCCTCATAATGAGCACAGCACAGGGATGGTGGGAGCCCCTCATAATGAGCACAGCACAGGGATGGGGGAGCCCCTCATAATGAGCACAGTACAGGGATGGTGGGAGCCCCTCATAATGAGCACAGCACAGGGATGGTGGGAGCCCCTCATAATGAGCACAGTACAGGGATGGTGGGAGCCCCTCATAATGAGCACAGCACAGGGATGGTGGGAGCCCCTCATAATGAGCACAGTACAGGGATGGTGGGAGCCCCTCATAATGAGCACAGCACAGGGATGGTGGGAGCCCCTCATAATGAACACAGCACAGGGATGGTGGGAGCCCCTCATAATGAACACAGCACAGGGATGGTGGGAGCCCCTCATAATGAGCACAGCACAGGGATGGTGGGAGCCCCTCATAATGAGCACAGTACAGGGATGGTGGGAGCCCCTCATAATGAACACAGCACAGGGATGGGAGGAGCCCCTCATAATGAGCACAGCACAGGGATGGGAGGAGCCCCTCATAATGAGCACAGTACAGGGATGGTGGGAGCCCCTCATAATGAACACAGCACAGGGATGGGAGGAGCCCCTCATAATGAGCACAGCACAGGGATGGTGGGGGCCCCTCATAATGAGCACAGTACAGGGATGGGAGGAGCCCCTCATAATGAGCACAGCACAGGGATGGGGGGAGCCCCTCATAATGAGCACAGCACAGGGATGGGAGGAGCCCCTCATAATGAGCACAGCACAGGGATGGTGGGAGCCCCTCATAATGAGCACAGCACAGGGATGGGGGGAGCCCCTCATAATGAGCACAGCACAGGGATGGGAGGAGCCCCTCATAATGAGCACAGTACAGGGATGGGAGGAGCCCCTCATAATGAGCACAGTACAGGGATGGGAGGAGCCCCTCATAATGAGCACAGTACAGGGATGGGAGGAGCCCCTCATAATGAGCACAGTACAGGGATGGTGGGAGCCCCTCATAATGAGCACAGTACAGGGATGGTGGGAGCCCCTCATAATGAGCACAGTACAGGGATGGTGGGAGCCCCTCATAATGAGCACAGTACAGGGATGGGGGGAGCCCCTCATAATGAGCACAGCACAGGGATGGGGGGAGCCCCTCATAATGAGCACAGGGATGGCGGGGGCCCCTCATAATGAACACAGTACAGGGATGGTGGGAGCCCCTCATAATGAGCACAGCACAGGGATGGTGGGAGCCCCTCATAATGAGCACAGTACAGGGATGGTGGGAGCCCCTCATAATGATAAATTTATCATAATGAACTTTCGTTATTGTTACAAAAATTTTACGAACCTAATTAAAATTCGTATTTCATATGAATCCAAATTGAATTTCGGACACGAATTACAAATTAATTTTAACGGAATGAAATGAAACAAATTTATTGAGGGTGCACATGTCTAGTTTTTTCACCTTAATGAATAGGATGCACGAGGGTTTACATCTCCTTTAGCCACTTCCGGACCCGGACCACCCGCCGTCGTTATCCGTTGGTCCTTTGAAGTGGAATATCTTTGTTATGGCAGCAGCTAGCATAACCCCGGTATCCTCTTCTTCAGCCGGCGGTCCGCTTCAAGATAAAGGTGGTCTCTGCAGCGGATTTGAGGGGCCCCCGCTCCTCCCACCGTGCTCCGGTGCCCTCTGCCGCTTACCGGAGCCGCCGGCGCAGGCGATCAGATCTTCACCCTTGCTGGGCATGGAGACGAGTGAGGTGGAAGATGGCCCCCCCACCCATCTCCATGTCACTGCAGGGCGGATACGACGTCAAAACGTCACTTCCACCCAGAGCTCTTAAAGGGACATTTTTTTTTTTTGTATTTTTTTAAATGACAATTTTTTTTATTGCATTTTAGTGTAAATATGAGATCTGATGTCTTTTTGACCCCAGAGCTCATATTTAAGAGGTCCTGTCATGATTTTTTTCTATTACAATTCCTTGTAATAGGAATAAAAGTGACCCAATTTTTTTTAAAAGAACAGTGTAAAAATAAAAGGTAAAATAAATAAGTAAAAAAAACAAATTTTAAACGCGCCCTGTCCCGCCGAGCTCGCGTGCAGAAGTGAACGCATACGTGAGTAGAGCCCGCGAATGAAAACTGTGTTCAAACCACACATGTGAGGTATCGCCGCGATCGGTAGAGTGAGAGCAATAATTCTAGCCCTAGACCTCCTCTGTAACTCAAAACATGCAACCTGTAGAATTTTTTAAACGTTGCCTATGGAGATTTTTAAGGGTAGAAATTTGTCGCCATTCCACGAGCAGGCGCAATTTTGAAGCGTGACGTGTTGGGTATCAATTTACTTGGCGTAGCATTATCTTTCGCAATATAAAAAAAAATGGGCTAACTTTACTGTTGTCTTATTTTTTAATTTAAAAAAAGTGTATTTTTTCCAAAAAAAAGTGCGCTTGTAAGACCGCTGCGCAAATATGATGTGACAGAAAGTATTGCAACGACCACCATTTTATTCTCTAGGGTGTTAGAAAAAAGATATATTGTTTGGGGGTTCTAACTAATTTTCTAGCAAAAAAAAACAGTTTTTAACTTGTAATTAACAAATCTCAGAAAGAGGCTCGGTCCTTAAGTGGTTAATTAAAGAAGCTAAAGTTAGAAGCTGATTGGCCGCCATGCAGAGCTGCACCAGATTCTGCACTCTCCAGTTTTAGGAAATTTCCCCCTCTGAGTATTCAGTCTCTGCTTACTGCTACTGCGTGTACTATATATCATCTGGATACAGTGAGTACCATTTCTCTGCTCCCTGTTACTCTCTGTGCTATGTCTCTGCTCCCTGTTACTCTCTGTGCTATGTCTCTGCTCCCTGTTACTCTCTGTACTATGTCTCTGCTCCCTGTTACTCTCTGTGCTATGTCTCTGTTCACTGTTGCTCTGTGTGTTATGTCTCTGCTTGCATTTACTCTGTGTACTATGTCTCTGCTTCCTGTTACTCTCTGTACTATGTCTCTGCTCCCTGTTACTCTCTGTACTATGTCTCTGCTTCCTGTTACTCTCTGTACTATGTCTCTGCTCTCTGTTACTCTCTGTACTATGTCTCTGCTCCCTGTTACTCTCTGTACTATGTCTCTGCTTCCTGTTACTCTCTGTACTATGTCTCTGCTCCCTGTTACTCTCTGTACTATGTCTCTGCTCCCTGTTACTCTCTGTGCTATGTCTCTGCTCACTGTTACTCTGTGTATTATGTCTCTGCTTGCATTTACTCTGTGTACTATGTCTCTGCTCCCTGTTACTCTGAGTACTATGTCTCTGCTCCCTGTTACTCTGTGTACTATGTCTCTGCTCCCTGTTACTCTCTATACTATGTCTCTGCTCACTGTTACTCTGTGTACTATGTCTCTGCTCCCTGTTACTCTCTGTACTATGTCTCTGCTCTCTGTTACTCTCTATACTATGTCTCTGCTCCCTGTTACTCTCTATACTATGTCTCTGCTCACTGTTACTCTGTGTACTATGTCTCTGCTCACTGTTACTCTGAGTACTATGTCTC
The DNA here is from genome assembly GCA_037953035.1 of Aquarana catesbeiana. NCBI lineage: Eukaryota > Metazoa > Chordata > Amphibia > Anura > Ranidae > Aquarana > Aquarana catesbeiana. Next base: position 399,878 of record JBBHAA010002661.1, read on the forward strand.
TGCTCACTGTTACTCTGAGTACTATGTCTCTGCTCACTGTTACTCTGAGTACTATGTCTCTGCTCCCTGTTACTCTCTGTACTATGTCTCTGCTCCCTGTTACTCTCTATACTATGTCTCTGCTCACTGTTACTCTGTGTACTATGTCTCTGCTCCCTGTTACTCTGTGTACTATGTCTCTGCTCCCTGTTACTCTGTGTACTATGTCTCTGCTCCCTGTTACTCTCTGTACTATGTCTCTGCTCTCTGTACTATGTCTCTGCTCCCTGTTACTCTCTATACTATGTCTCTGCTCACTGTTACTCTGTGTACTATGTCTCTGCTCCCTGTTACTCTGTGTACTATGTCTCTGTTCACTGTTACTCTCTGTACTATGTCTCTGCTCCCTGTTACTCTCTATACTATGTCTCTGCTCCCTGTTACTCTCTATACTATGTCTCTGCTCACTGCTACTCTGTGTACTATGTCTCTGCTCCCTGTTACTCTCTATACTATGTCTCTGCTCCCTGTTACTCTGTGTACTATATCTCTGTTCACTGTTACTCTGTGTATTATGTCTCTGCTTGCATTTACTCTGTGTACTATGTCTCTGTTCACTGTTACTCTCTGTACTATATCTCTGCTCACTGTTACTCTCTGTACTATGTCTCTGCTCCCTGTTACTCTCTATACTATGTCTCTGCTCCCTGTTACTCTCTATACTATGTCTCTGCTCACTGTTACTCTCTGTACTATGTCTCTGCTCCCTGTTACTCTCTGTACTATGTCTCTGCTCCCTGTTACTCTGTGTACTATGTCTCTGCTCCCTGTTACTCTGTGTACTATGTCTCTGTTCACTGTTACTCTGTGTATTATGTCTCTGCTCACTGTTACTCTGTGTACTATGTCTCTGCTCCCTGTTACTCTGTGTACTATGTCTCTGTTCACTGTTACTCTGTGTACTATGTCTCTGCTCCCTGTTACTCTCTATACTATGTCTCTGCTCCCTGTTACTCTCTATACTATGTCTCTGCTCACTGCTACTCTGTGTACTATGTCTCTGCTCACTGTTACTCTCTATACTATGTCTCTGCTCCCTGTTACTCTGTGTACTATATCTCTGTTCACTGTTACTCTGTGTATTATGTCTCTGCTTGCATTTACTCTGTGTACTATGTCTCTGTTCACTGTTACTCTCTGTACTATATCTCTGCTCACTGTTACTCTCTGTACTATGTCTCTGCTCCCTGTTACTCTCTATACTATGTCTCTGCTCCCTGTTACTCTGTGTACTATGTCTCTGCTCACTGTTACTCTGTGTACTATGTCTCTGCTCCCTGTTACTCTGTGTACTATGTCTCTGTTCACTGTTACTCTGTGTACTATGTCTCTGTTCACTGTTACTCTGTGTACTATGTCTCTGCTCCCTGTTACTCTCTATACTATGTCTCTGCTCCCTGTTACTCTGTGTACTATATCTCTGTTCACTGTTACTCTGTGTATTATGTCTCTGCTTGCATTTACTCTGTGTACTATATCTCTGCTCACTGTTACTCTCTGTACTATGTCTCTGCTCCCTGTTACTCTCTATACTATGTCTCTGCTCCCTGTTACTCTGTGTACTATATCTCTGTTCACTGTTACTCTGTGTATTATGTCTCTGCTTGCATTTACTCTGTGTACTATGTCTCTGTTCACTGTTACTCTCTATACTATGTCTCTGCTCCCTGTTACTCTCTATACTATGTCTCTGCTCCCTGTTACTCTGAGTACTATATTTCTGTTCACTATTACTCTGTGTACTATGTCTCTGCATGCTGATACTCTTGTCACTTTTTTAATAAGAACGAATTTTTTTATAAATGTCACTTTTTTTATAACTGTCACTTTTTTATATAATAACTGTCACTTTTTTGAGAAGTTTCCTCATCCTGGTGTGTGAGTGTTGTGAGTTGATGGTAGTATTGTAACACATGGAGATTGTACACATTGTATGAAATAGTAACAGTGTGTGACCAGCTGAAAACCTGTTTCCTCTGGATTCTTGTAAGCCCCGCCCCCTTTCTCCCCACCCTCTCTCCTCCCCATCTGACCCCGCCCTTTCTTCTCTCTCTCCCTGCAGCTTAACATGGCAGCCGCACAGACAGAGGTGGAACGCGCAATCGTCACCATCGTGACCACTTTCTTCGAACACGCCGGCGAGGAGGGCAAGAAGGAGACCCTGACGCAGGGCGAGTTCAACAGTCTGGTGGCCAAAGAGCTTCCAGGTCTAATGAAGGTGAGCAGCCAAGCCCCACCCCTTTCTGAGTGCTCCCATGTACTAGCCAATAAAAGTCATGCGAAAGATCTACTGAGCCACGCCCCCTCCTGAGAGCTCCCACCTTCTCCCTAATAAAAGTCACACCAAAGATCTACTAAGCCACACCCCCTCCTGAGAGCTCCCACCTACTCCCCAATAAAAATCACGCCAAAGATCTACTAAGCCACGCCCCCTCCTGAGAGCTCCCACCTACTCCCCAATAAAAGTCACACCAAAGATCTACTAAGCCACACCCCCTCCTGAGAGCTCCCACCTACTCCCCAATAAAAGTCACACCAAAGATCTACTAAGCCACACCCCCTCCTGAGAGCTCCCACCTTCTCCCCAATAAAAGTCACACCAAAGATCTACTAAGCCAACACCGCCTCCTGAGAGCTCCCACCTACTCCCCAATAAAAGTCACACCAAAGATCTACTAAGCCACGCCCCCTCCTGAGAGCTCCCGCCTACTCCCCAATACAAATACGCTGCCAAAGATCTACTAAGCCACACCCCCTCCTGAGAGCTCCCGCCTACTCCCCAATACAAATACGCTGCCAAAGATCTACTAAGCCACGCCCCCTCCTGAGAGCTCCCGCCTACTCCCCAATACAAATACGCTGCCAAAGATCTACTAAGCCACACCCCCTCCTGAGAGCTCCCATGTACTCCCCAATAAAAGTCACGCCAAAGATATACTAAGCCACACCCCCTCCTGAGAGCTCCCATGTACTCCCCAATAAAAGTCACGCCAAAGATATACTAAGCCACACCCCCTCCTGAGAGCTCCCATGTACTCCCCAATAAAAGTCATTCCAAAGATATACTAAGCCACACCCCCTCCTTAGAGCTCCCACCTACTCCCCAATACAAAGCACGCCAAAGATCTACGAAGCCCACAAAGTGGCCCCCACCCAACCCAGGGCACCATTATAAAGGGGCCCGATCACCCAGTCATGTGCACCATTCTAAAGAGTGCACCTCAACCCAGCCTAGTCCACCATTATAAAAGGGCCCCCACCCAACTTACTCCAATATAAAAGGGCCCCCCACCCAACCCTAGTACACCATTATGAAAAGGCCCCTCACCCATTGCAGTGCCCCACTTTAAAGATCCCCTACCCAACTAAGTGCACCATTATAAAAGGGCCCCAACCCAACTAGTACACCAATTTAAAAACTCCCTCCTTACCCAACCATTATAAAAGGGCCCTCCCTGCCCACCCAACCCAGTGCACCACTGTAAAAAGCATCCCCTGCCCAGCTAAGTGCACCATTATAAAGAGCCCCCTCCCACCCCCCACCCAGCTGAGTGCAGCATTGTAATATTCCATAGATGACTGTAAATGTGGATGTAGCCCAGATACACTATATTACCAAAAGTATTGGGACACCTGCCTTTACACACACATGAACTTTAATGACATCCCAGTCTTAGTCCGTAGGGTTCAATATTGAGTTGGCCCACCCTTTGCAGCTATAACAGCTTCAACTGTTCTGGTAAGGCTGTCCACAAGGTTTAGGAGGGTGTCTATGGGAATGTTTGACCATTCTTCCAGAAGAACATTTGTGAGGTCAGGCAGTGATGTTGCATGAGAAGGCCTGGCTCACAGTCTCTGCTCTAATTCATCCCAAAGGTGTTCTATTGAGAGGTCAGGACTCTGTGCAGGCCAGTCAAGTTCCTCCACCCCAAACTGGCTCATCCATGTCTTTATGGACCTTGCTTTGTGCACTGGTCCAAATCATTTGGTGGAGGGGGATTATGGAGTTGGGGGAGGGGGGATTATAGTGTGGGGGTTGTTTTTCAGGTTGGGCTTGGCCCCTTAGTTACAGTGAAGTGAACTCTTGAGGTGTCAGCATACCAAGACATTTTGGACATTTCCACGCTCCCATTTTTGAGGTCAGGACTCTGTGCAGGCCATTCAAGTTCCTCCACCCCAAACTTGCTCATCCATGTCTTTATGGACCTTGCTTTTTGCTCTGGTGGGCAGTCATGTTGGAACAGGAAGGGGCCATCCCCAAACTGTTCCCACAAAGTTGGGAGCATGAAATTGTCCAAAATGTCTTGGTATGCTGATGCCTTAAGAGTTCCCTTCACTGGAACTAAGGAGCCAAGCCCAACCCCTGAAAAACAACCCCACACCATAATCCCCCCTCCACCAAATGATGTGGACAAAGCAAGGTCCATAAAAACATGAATGAGTGAGTTTGGGGTGGAGGAACCTGACTGACCTGCACAGAGTCCTCACCTCAAGCCGATAGAACACTTTAGAGAGGAGACTGCGAGCCAGACCTTCTCGTCCAACATCAGTGCCTGACCTCACAAATGCTCTTCTGGAAGAATGGTCAAACATTCCCATAGACACACTCCTAAACCTTGTGGACGGCCTTCCCAGAAGAGTTGAAGCTATTATAGCTGCAAAGGGTGGGCCAACTCAATATTGAACCCTACGGACTAAGACTGGGAGGCCATTAAAGTTCATGTGTGTGGAAAGGCAGGCGTCTCAATACTTTTGGTAATATACTGTATACATCAAGAGCCTGCACAGATATACTCCTCTAGAGCAATGTGCCCATCCCCCTCCTCGGCATCAGATATGTCACCATGGTAGAGTTCCACTTTAAAACCCCAATACAGGCAGCTTCTATTTTTTATTATTGGTAAAGGGTTCAAACCCTCCCCCCGTCTTTTGCCGAACAAAACATTTTTGTCTGGAGTTTTGCTTTAAGAGGGCTGCCTTGTTGGAGGATTGAGAGGAAGGTGGTTGTGCGCAGGGGAATACCTTCCCCCCCAGAATGAGGAATTCCATCTGGAATCTGTCAGACTCCCCTCTATGAATGGTTCCATTACACCGAGAAGTTCAGGTCATTCAATCCACCCCTGACGTGTTTATACATCAGGAACAATGTCCTCGTTTTCCTGCCCGGGGGGAGGACAGGTGAGCTTTGTCCAGGAGTGTGAGAGCCGGCTTGTTCCCTGTGGCTTCCTGCCACGTTCTCTGAGAGCCAATTCATCTCCCCAACTCCAATCAATACCACCAAACAGAAGACCACTCTTCCAGCGGGGGCCCCCTGGGGGCTGGGGGTCGGTGACCTCTGGTCTGACACACTGTTATTATTATACATTTATATAGCTCTGACATATACCGCAGTGCTGTACAGAGATCACTGAGCCAGTCACATCAGTCTCTGTACCAGAGGAGCTTACACTCTAATGACCCCTCCCCCCACAGTCACACACTATTATTATTATTATTATTATACATTTATATAGCTCTGACATATACCGCAGTGCTGTACAGAGATCACTGAGCTAGTCTCCCATCAGTAGGTGTTGTATGACCAGGCTGCTGCCACGTTTCGCTAACCTCTCCTCCCTTCCTCAGGACGTCTCCCTGGAGGACAAGCTGAAGGAGTTGGACATTAATCAGGACCAGGAGCTGAAATTTAACGAGTTCTGGAGACTGATCGGAGAGCTGGCCAAGGAGACCAAGAAAGAGATCAAAGCCAAAAAGAAGTGAAGAGCCGCGGAGAGGGCGGAGCCACCAGGAACAAAGCCATCGGAATGCATTCTCATTTTTGTTTATTTTAATAAAATGAAACAGCTTTTGTGAATTGTGTCTTATGTATTGTTATGCTAATAAAATAGCTATATAGCTCTGACATATACTGTTACTAGCCATCACTGGAATGCCTGTAGACTGGAAATGGCTTCAAAGAGGCTGCATGAGATCAGCAGCACTTAGATATACCAAAGGATGAAAAAAATTGTGACTTTATTATTCACAATGCACAGAGCAAACTTTGGGGTCTACCATGGGCAAGACCTAGAACCTGGCACCCAGAGCACGTGCCCCAAGTCTTCTACGGAGTGCACCAAGTCCTACGGAGAGCCCCAGGTCTTGTACCGAGTGCCCCAAGTCTTGTACTGAGTGTCCCGGGTCTTGTACTGAGAGCCCCAGGTCTTGTACTGCGTTCCCCAGGTCTTGTGCTGAGTTCCCAGGTCTTGTACTGAGAGCCCCAGGTCTTGTACTGCGTTCCCCAGGTCTTGTGCTGAGTTCCCAGGTCTTGTACTGAGTTCCCAGGTCTTGTACTGAGTTCCCCAGGTCTTGTACTGAGTTCCCCAGGTCTTGTGCTGAGTTCCCAGGTCTTGTACTGAGTTCCCCAGGTCTTGTACTGAGTTCCCCAGGTCTTGTGCTGAGTTCCCAGGTCTTGTACTGAGTTCCCCAGGTCTTGTACTGAGTTCCCCAGGTCTTGTGCTGAGTTCCCAGGTCTTGTACTGAGAACCCCAGGTCTTGTACTGAGTTCCCCAGGTCTTGTACTGAGTTCCCCAGGTCTTGTGCTGAGTTCCCCGGTCTTGTACTGAGAACCCCAGGTCTTGTACTGAGTTCCCCAGGTCTTGTGCTGAGTTCCCCAGGTCTTGTGCTGAGTTCCCCAGGTCTTGTACTGAGTTCCCCAGGTCTTGTACTGAGTTCCCCAGGTCTTGTACTGAGTGCCCCAGGTCTTGAACTGAGAGCCCCAGGTCTTGAACTGAGAGCCCCAGGTCTTGTACTGAGAGCCCCAGGTCTTGTACTGAGAGCCCCAGGTCTAGTACTGAGAGCTCCAGGTCTAGTACTGAGAGCCCCAGGTCTTGTACTGAGTTCCCCAGGTCTTGTACTGAGTTCCCCAGGTCTTGTACTGAGAGCCCCAGGTCTTGTACTGAGAGCCCCAGATCTTGTACTGAGAGCCCCAGGTCTTGTACAGAGTACCCTAGGTCTTGTACTGAGAGCCCCAGGTCTTGTACTGAGTTCCCCAGGTCTTGTACTGAGAGCCCCAGATCTTGTACTGAGAGCCCCAGGTCTTGTACTGAGAGCCCCAGATCTTGTACTGAGAGCCCCAGATCTTGTACTGAGAGCCCCAGGTCTTGTACTGAGTACCCCAGGTCTTATACTGAGAGCCCCAGGTCTTGTACTGAGTGCCCCGGGTCTTGTACTGAGAGCCCCGGGTCTTGTATTGAGTTCCCCAGGTCTTGTATTGAGTTCCCCAGGTCTTGTATTGAGTACCCCAGGTCTTGTATTGAGTACCCCAGGTCTTGTATTGAGTACCCCAGGTCTTATATTGAGTGTTCTCCTGAGAAATACATTGGATAGTGGCACAAACTGTAGTATGTAAATGTAACTTTAAGTCCATACAAGAGTCCTTTGAGCTGTATGGCTCTGTGTGAGATGACAGTCTTTGTACCCAGGGCAGCCTTGCAGGGGGAGTTGAAGCAAACTCCAAAACACATGGAAAAAAAACAGTACTGAGCATAGACATTTTTTGACATAACAATCCCTACCTAAAACATCTCATATTTTATGGGAGGTAGATCGATGACATCATCATCATCAGGGATGGCGATGGTGATGTCATCAATGATTTTGTCAATCATTGTAATGGAAATACATATGGCCTCTCCTTTACCTATGTGTCGGATCCGGAGAAGCTTGCATTTCTTGATCTGGATCTGTGTCATATGGATGAGGGAATAAATGACAAAACCTACTTTAAACCTACAGCTGGCAACTCTTTGCTTCATTATAAGAGTTGCCACTATCATAAATGGACCAACAATATTCCAAAAGGTCAATTCTGCCGATTAAGACGCAACTGTACAAAAATATCTGACTACACAGAACAAAGCCTAATCCTCAAAAACAAACTTCAGGATAAAGGTTACCCTGTCTCTGGTAAATCAAGCATATAAATATTACTTACAACCAGATATACCTTCCACAACACAAAAAGAAAAATTTGATCAGTCTGCTCGTTTCATCACAAAATTCCATACCGACATCAAAAAAATGGAGCTTATTTTTTTAAAAACACTGGCCTATAGTGCTTGAGGACAGGGCTGTCTTTTTGCATGGGCATTCTGGGGAGTTGCCCGGGGGCCCCACCAGCCAAGCATCATTCAGATGTCACAAAGTTTGCTGCTGCATTATGCCAGTGCTGTGCAATGGTGTCACCAGTGTGGGGCCTGATGGGGCCACGACCCCCCCAATTTTACTCTGTGCCCCCTAATATGCACCCCCAAATTAATTGCTGTACTGTTTTTTTATAACCGAAACAATGGCCGCCGGCCGGCGCTGCAATGTGGCTATCCGAGTGTCCGCCCACTGATCGCTGAATGACTCATTATTAAATGGCAGTCTGTCAGGGGACATCATGTGACGGCCGCCGATGTTGTTTATGGAAGTTGTATTCCACGGCTGCGTGCTCAAGCTCCCTGCTCCCGGGGGTGAAGTCAGTCTGAGGAGAGCAGCACAGCCAGCCTGCCTACCGCGTGCTACAACTCCCATCGCCGCGGTCAGAATCCAGGATATTTTGCCTGCCCCAGTGCCTCTGCTTGGCTGGACACTGTGTAAAAACACCACGTGACGTGGCTGTCCTGGGCGCACTGCTGGTGGTACAGTAACAGTACTGTGGAGTAGATGACCCCCGGCCAGGAGCAACATCATCACCCACCACCCAGGACTGGAGGAAGCCGTGCAGAAGGAGGAAGAGAGGACCTGTCCTGCTGCTGCTGAGCACTGACTCTGCCGAGCAAGCTGAGGTGAGAGACCCTGACTGACTGAGAGATCCTGCTGGGAGCAGCCCACGGCCTACAGGCCAGCAGGAACCACATGCCATGGTCGGCTCCCAAAAGGACCCACCTACCATGGCCAGCAGGACCCATAGGCTATTGTCCGCTCCCAACAGGACACACATGTCTGTGACCAGCTCCCAGCAGGACCCACAGGTCCAAAGCCAGCTCCCAGCAGGACCCACAGGTCTGCAGCCAGCTCCCAGCAGGACCCATAGGTCAGCGGCCAGCAGGACCCACAGGTCCACAGCCAGCTCCCAGCAGGACCCATAGGTCTGCAGCCAGCTCCCAGCAGGACCCATAGGTCAGCGGCCAGCAGGAGCCACAGGTCCACAGCTTGTGGGTCCTGCTGGGATCTGGCCACTGACATGTGGGTCCTGCTGGCCACTGACCTGAACCACCAGATTACAAATATCTCTGATTTTGTTGGAAGTACCAATAAATATAGCCTTATTGATCATTTTCATTTTTATTCTCATGCATGATTGTGTAGACAGGGCCCCAGTGCACTGTATTGCCCAGGGGCCTATAATGCTCTTAAGATGGCACTGCTTGAGGACCCCCACCTCAAACCTGTTCTGCCTGATATCCCAAAGATAACCTACAGAAAAGCACCTAATCTAAAAAACAAAATAGCACCCAGCAAACTAAAACCACTGCAAAAAACCTCTTCACCACATACAGTGGGGACATAAAGTATTCAGACCCCCTTACATTTTCCACTCTTTGTTATATTGCAGCCATTTGCTAAAATTATTTAAGTTCATTTTTTTCCTCATTAATGTACACACAGCACCCCATATTGTACACACAGCACCCCATATTGTACACACAGCACCCCATATTGTACACACAGCACCCCATATTGTACACACAGCACTCCATATTGTACACACAGCTCCCCATATTGTACACACAGCACCCCATATTGTACACACAGCACCCCATATTGTACACACAGCCCCCCATATTGTACACACAGCACCCCATATTGTACACACAGCACCCCATATTGTACACACAGCACCCCATATTGTACACACAGCACCCCATATTGTACACACAGCCCCCCATATTGTACACACAGCACCCCATATTGTACACACAGCACCCCATATTGTACACACAGCACCCCATATTGTACACACAGCACCCCATATTGTACACACAGCACCCCATATTGTACACACAGCACTCCATATTGTACACACAGCTCCCCATATTGTACACACAGCACCCCATATTGTACACACAGCACCCCATATTGTACACACAGCACTCCATATTGTACACACAGCACCTCATATTGTACACACAGCACCCCATATTGTACACACAACACCCCATATTGTACACACAGCACTCCATATTGTACACACAGCCCCCCATATTGTACACACAGCACCCCATATTGTACACACAGCCCCCCATATTGTACACACAGCACCCCATATTGTACACACAGCCCCCCATATTGTACACACAGCACCCCATATTGTACACACAGCACCCCATATTGTACACACAGCACCTCATATTGTACACACAGCACCCCATATTGTACACACAGCACCTCATATTGTACACACAGCCCCCCATATTGTACACACAGCACCCCATATTGTACACACAGCACCCCATATTGTACACACAGCACCTCATATTGTACACACAGCACCCCATATTGTACACACAGCACCCCATATTGTACACACCGCACCCCATATTGTACACACAGCACCTCATATTGTACACACAGCCCCCCATATTGTACACACAGCACCCCATATTGTACACACAGCACTCCATATTGTACACACAGCACCCCATATTGTACACACAGCACTCCATATTGTACACACAGCACCCCATATTGTACACACAGCACTCCATATTGTACACACAGCACCCCATATTGTACACACAGCACCCCATATTGTACACACAGCCCCCCATATTGTACACACAGCACCCCATATTGTACACACATCACCCCATATTGTACACACAGCCCCCCATATTGTACACACAGCCCCCCACATTGACAGAAAAACACAGAATTGGTGACATTTTTGCAGATTTATTAAAAAAGAAAAACTGAACTATCACATGCTCCTAAGTATTCAGACCCTTTGCTCAGTATTTAGTAGAAGCCCCTTTTGATGAGTCTTTTTGGGAAAGATACAACAAGTTTTTCACACCTGGATTTGGGGATCCTCTGCCATTCCTCCTTGCAGATCCTCTCCAGTTCTGTCAGGGGGGATGGTAAACGTTGGTGGACGGCCATTTTTAGGTCTCTCCAGAGATGCTCAATTGGGTTTAAGTCAGGGCTCTGGCTGGGCCATTCAAGAACAGTCACGGAGTTGTTGTGAAGCCACTCCTTCGTTATTTTAGCTGTGTGCTTAGGGTCATTGTCTTGTTGGAAGGTAAACCTTCGGCCCAGTCTGAGGTCCTGAGCACTCTGGAGAAGGTTTTCATCCAGGATATCCCTGTACTTGGCCGCATTCATCTTTCCCTCGATTGCAACCTGTTGTCCTGTCCCTGCAGCTGAAAAACACCCCCACAGCATGATGCTGTCACCACCATGCTTCACTGTTGGGACTGTATTGGACAGGTGATGAGCAGTGCCTGGTTTTCTCCACACATACCGCTTAGAATTAGGGCCAAAAAGTTCTATCTTGGTCTCATCAGACCAGAGAATCTTATTTCTCACCATCTTGGAGTCCTTCAGGTATTTTTTAGCAAACTCCATGCGGCTTTCATGTGTCTTGCACTGAGGAGAGGCTTCCGTTGGGCCACTCTGCCATAAAGCCCCGACTGGTGGAGGGCTGCAGTGATGGTTGACTTTCTACAACTTTCTCCCATCTCCTGACTGCATCTCTGGAGCTCAGCCACAGTGATCTTTGGGTTCTTCTTTACCTCTCTCACCAAGGCTCTTCTCCCCCGATAGCTCAGACAGCCAGCTCTAGGAAGGGCTCTGGTCATCCCAAATGTCTTCCATTTAAGGATTATGGAGACCACTGTGCTATTAGGAACCTTAAGTGCAGCAGAAATTTTTTTGTAACCTTGGCCAGATCTGTGCCTTGCCACAATTCTGTCTCTGAGCTCTTCAGGCAGTTCCTCATGTTGATCTCATGATTCTCATTTGCTCTGACATGCACTGTGAGCTGTAAGGTCTTATATAGACAGGTGTGTGGCTTTCCTAATCAAGTCCAATCAGTATAATCAAACACAGCTGGACTCAAATGAAGGTGTAGAACCATCTCAAGGATGATCAGAAGAAATGGACAGCACCTGAGTTATATATATGAGTGTCACAGGAAAGGGTCTGAATACTTAGGAGCATGTGACATTTCAGTTTTTCTTTTTTAATAAATCTGCAAAAATGTCAACAATTCTGTGTTTTTCTGTCAATATGGGGTGCTGTGTGTACATTAATGAGGAAAAAATGAACTTAAATGATTTTAGCAAATGGCTGCAATATAACAAAGAGTGAAAAATGTGATTTTTGCCCACATAATTGTAAACCTCTATTGCTGTATGGAGTGTAGTTACAATTATCCCCATTAGGCGGTGATACCACCTAGGCACATAAAAAGGCTGCTCACAGCCTATTCTGGTTAACTTGAAAAAGGAGCGTGCAGTGTCACCATCTCCCCACTGCACATGCTCTGAAACGCGTCGCATCACATCTGTGACGTCATCCCGCCACACACTGCGTTCCAGCCCTCTCCTGAGACCTGCTGACTGCGCTCCAGAGCTCATTCTGGATCCCGCCTGAGAGCCAGAAGATCCTTAGTGGACAGGACACTGGCTTTGAATCGCACAGCTCCACAGGAAGAGATTAGCGCTGCTAGCTGAGAACAGAGACTGACGCTTTCACTGGACTTCACTGTGCCTCTATAAAGACACTTCTATGTGAGTCTTTTAATACACTTTGTTTATTAAACATATACAGTTTTACTCAAGCAGCACCTATTTTTTGTTTTTCTTTCAATGTGTTCACCTGAGAGCCCGGGTCTTGGTCTTCTAGTTAGTGCCCTGGGTCTTCTCCTCAGTTCAGTGTGCCTACTAAGTGCCCCGGTCTTCTACTGAGTGTCCCAGGTCTTCCACCGAGAGCCCCAGGTCTTCTACTGAGTGCCCTAGGTCTTGTACTGTGTACCCCCGGTATTGTACTGAGTGCCCCATGTCTTTTACTGTGTACCCCAGGTCTTGTACTCTGTACCCCAGGTCTTGTACTGAGTGTCTTGAGTGTTCTTCTGAAAGCTTGGGTCTTGATCTTCTACTTATTGCCCTGGGTCTTCTCCTCAGTTCCGTGTGTCTGAGTGTCCCAGGCATAGGCGTGCACACAGGGTGTGCTGGGTGTGCCTGGGCACACCCTAATCACCCCTTGCTGTGCTGATTCCCCCTGCTTTCTGTCTCCCCCTGCAGTGCTGCCACCTTCCCTCCTCTCCTCTCAGGAGCGGGGAAAGGGCTGGAAAATATTTAATTAACTGGCCCCCTTCCTTTTCTGAATGAACACAGTGAGTGATCTGTACTGATCGCTCCTGTCTTCATTCTTAATTGAAGCATAGTAAACTATGTTTACTGCAGGCTGCAGAGAAAGGGACCAGAGAAACTCTGTCCTTAGTTTCTTTCTCAAAAGTGAGACATCAGGGGTCTGTTTAGATCCTTGATATTGCACCAACGCCCCATAACGGGGCTCCTAAAAAAAAAAATAGAAAAATAAAATAAATAAAAAATAATATTGTAAAAAAATTGTAAAAAACTATAAAAAAAATTAAAAATAAAAAAAAAACTACTGACACCATCCACTGCCCTACTGACACCAATCTTTGCTCTGCTGACACTGTCCACTGCTCTGCTGATATACAAATGTGTGTTTGTGCTCTGGGGTGCACACCCTAGTGCAATAGGCTGCACACACCAATGGTCCCAGATCTTGTACTGAGTGCCCCATGTCTTGTACCGTGTACCCCAGATCTTGTACTGAGTGCCCCATGTCTTGTACTGTGTACCCCAGATCTTGTACTGAGTGTCCCATGTCTTGTACTGTGTACCCCAGATCTTGTACTGAGTGTCCCATGTCTTGTACTGTGTACCCCAGGTCTTGTACTGAGTGCCCCAGGTCTTGTACTGCATACCCCAGGTCTTATACCCAGGTCTTGTACTGAGTGTCCCATGTCTTGTACTATGTACCCCAGGTCTTGTACTGAGTGCCCCATGTCTTGTACTGTGTACCCCAGGTCTTGTACTGAGTGCCCCAAGTCTTGTACTGAGTGCCCCATGTCTTGTACTGTGTACCCCAGATCTTGTACTGAGTGCCCCATGTCTTGTACTGTGTACCCCAGATCTTGTACTGAGTGTCCCATGTCTTGTACTATGTACCCCAGGTCTTGTACTGAGTGCCCCATGTCTTGTACTATATACCCCAGGTCTTGTACTGAGTGCCCCATGTCTTGTACTGTGTACCCCAGGTCTTGTACTGAGTGCCCCATGTCTTGTACTGTGTACCCCAGGTCTTGTACTGAGTGTCCCATGTCTTGTACTATGTACCCCAGGTCTTGTACTGAGTGCCCCATGTCTTGTACTGAGTGCCCCATGTCTTGTACTGTGTACCCCAGGTCTTGTACTGAGTGCCCCAGGTCTTGTACTGCATACCCCAGGTCTTATACTGTGTACCCCAGGTCTTGTACTGAGTGTATTGACTGTTCTTCTAAAAGCCTGGGTCTTGATCTCCTACTTATTGCCCTGGGTCTTCTCCTCAGTTCTGTGTGTCTGAGTGTCCCAGGTCTTCTACTGAATGTTCTTCTGAAAGCCTGGGTCTTGATCTTCTACTTATTGCCCTGGGTCTTCTCCTCAGTTCCGTGTGTCTGAGTGTCCCAGGTCTTCCACCGAGAGCCCCAGGTCTTGTACTGTGTACGAACAAATACTTTTGCACACAAGTGTGTTGATCAGGTGATCTAGAGTGCGATATGGATAATGTCTCAGGCCTTGCTACCCTCCAGGATAGGGATATCCTAACAGTCACACAAGAAAAGACTTCATCTGGAATATGCAGTTCAGTTCTGGGCACCAGTTCTTAAAAAGGATATTGGGGAACTGGAGAAAGTGCAGAGAAGGGCAACCAAACTGATAAGAGGCATGGAGGAGCTCAGCTATGAGAAAAAATTAGAGGAACTGAATTTTTTCTCTCTTGAGAAGGGGAGATTAAGGGGCATATGATCACCATGTATAAATATGTGAAGGGTCCATATAGCAGGGGTGTAGATAAGGGAGGGTCAGGGGTGTTCAAACCCCCCCAGGGCCACTGCTGCTGGATGCCACCATCTTGGATGTGATGTCAGCAGTCACAGCAGACTCACAGCTGATAATCATATTATTGCTCCTCCCACAGCAGCTACATAAAGGGGAGGGGGAGGGCAGAGGAGGGAGTGAATCTAGAGAGTATGGGGTCTCCTTTTTAGTGAATTTTCTCTTCCTAAAGTGAACATCTTAAGCGACCTTCCAGGTGTCGCTCCAAGCAGATGCCCTTCTGCATAGTAACCATAGTGTGTTGCTTGCTTAGCACAGTCACCATTCAGAGAACACCTTCATTTCTCCTCAATGATTTCAAATATTCTTTGATTGGACTAGGTAGAGGAATGGAGGAGCTCAGCTATGAGGATAGATTAGAGGAACTGAATTTTTTCTCTCTTGAGAAGGGGAGATTAAGGGGGGATATGATCACCATGTATAAATATATGAGGGGTCCATATAGCAGGGGCATAGATAAGGGGGGGATATGATCATCATGTATAAATATATGAGGGGTCCATATAGCAGGGGCGTAGATAAGGGGGGGTCAGGGGTGTTCAAACCCTCCAGGGCCACCGCTGCTGGATGCCACCATCTTGGATGTGATGTCAGCAGTCACAGCAGACTCACAGCTGCCAATCATATTATTGTTCCTCCCACAGCAGCTACTTAAAGGGGCGGGAGAGGGCAGAGGAGGGAGTGAATCTAGAGAGTATGGGGTCTCCTTTTTAGTGAATTTTCTCTTCCTAAAGTGAACATCGTAAGCGACCTTCCAGGTGTTGCTCCAAGCAGATGCCCTTCTGCATAGTAACCATAGTGGGTTGCTTGCTTAGCACAGTCACCATTCAGAGAACACCTTGATTTCTCCTCAATGATTTCAAATATTCTTTGATTGGACTAGGTAGAGGCATGGAGGAGCTCAGCTATGAGGAAAGATTAGAGGAACTGAATGTATTCTCTCTTGAGAAGAGGAGATTAATGGGGGATATGATCACCATGTATAAATATATAAGTGGTTCATATAGCAGGGGCGTAGATAAGAGGGGGGGTCAGGGGTGTTCAATCCCCCCCAGGGCAAAAATGAAATGCATGGTGTCCCTGCTTTGCAGCCGCACATGGCACCAGCCACAGGCAGTGGCACAAATAGTGTAATAATGTCGCTGCAGCAAGTGTAATCAGGGCCGTAGATAATTTTTTGTTCTGGGCGGGTTCAGCAGCGGGTACTAAGTAAAAGTCTTTTTAAATAAGATAAATTGTGCCAAAAATATAAAGACTGGAAAAAGGAAAAACGATATGTGTTGCCCCTAGTAAGCAATCACTGGCAGAGGATAAACACACGACTGCTAAGGAGATACGCGGAGGTACACTACAATGCGGGAAACCCTCAATCCACGCACATTTTATACACCTCATTCAAATTGCACCCCCTTGCAATCTGCAGTGGGGAGTCAGTGCTATCTTAAAAAAAAAAACCTGCAAAACAAAGACATAATGAGCTAATATACATAGCATACTAGTTCATTATGAATTACTCACCTTAGATGGAAGCCCCCGCAGCGATCCTCGTGCACAGCTCCAGCCGGAGACATCGCTCCTGGAGTTACTTCCACTGTGAATGGCCAGAGCCGCGATGACGTCACTCCCACGTGGGAGCCGCCGGTAACGGCACATTAGCTGAAGCAACGGCACGGACGTGCTATTGCTTCAGTGTGCATGTGCCGATGATGTCGGCACATGCAGATACAGGGGATATGCCCTAAACAGTGCAGGTTTAGAACATATCCGGGGTAGATACAGATAAGCCTTATTATAGGCCTTACTATAGACTTACCTGTAGCACAAAGTGGTTGTAAAGGGTTTGCAACCACTTTAACGACAATCCAAGCTAAGGTTGCAAAACGCAGTGTGTTTTCCTGCACCGGATCGCATCCACAAAACGACCACGTGAACCGGTTGCAGTGCGGCTCCAAAATTGGTGCGTGCATGACTTTGGTGCGATTTGAGCCCATTCAAAATGAACGGGCCTTGATGGCACCGCAACCAACACAGTAAGCCTGGTTTCACACTACGGTTTGCATGTAAATCGCACGGGAACTGCACCGCATTCCTGTGCAATTCACGTGCGATTCTGTGCGGTGTGATTTGAGCTCATTTTTGAATGGGCTGAATCACACCAAAGATGCGATTCTCTGTGGCAACTGGCAAAGTGTGTGATTGGGGCCGACTGGGCTAGATTTTGCATTGCTTGTGTTACTGACAGTTGACTGAGGCTAAGCTGAGTTTTCTATTGCTTGTGTCACTGACAGTCCAGCCTGGCACTGGCAAGCTTGTTGTGGTGCCCACGGCTTACTGATTCATCAGTTGGCTCCACATGTCTGCCGATGCCCGAGCCAGGCTGGGCTTTCTGCTGCCCTCAGCGGCATGCCTTGGCCCTGTTTTACCCCTGGTTCATACCTATGTGGTGCAGGAAACTCTGCGATCCCTGTGCGTTTCCCGCATTGCAATCACACCGTATTTTTGATCTGCTGCAGGTGTCAATTCAAAGTTAACAAATCCCCAAATGAAGGTCACAAACGCAGTGTGTGTCTGAACCAGATCGCATGGTTGGTGCCTGTGCTTCTTTGGTGTGATTCAGCCCATTCAAAATGGGCTCAAATCACACCACACAGAATCGCATGTGAACTGCACAGGAATGCGGTGCAGTTCCCGTGCGATTTACATGCAAACCATAGTGTGAAACCAGGCTTACTGTGTTGGTTGCGGTGCCATCAAGGCCCGTTCGTTTTGAATGGGCTCAAATCGCACCAAAGTCATGCACGCACAAATTTTGGAACCGCACCGCAACCGGTTTGCGTGGTCGTTTTGTGAAATCGATCCGGTGCAGGCAAACACACTGCGTTTCGCAACCTTAGCTTGGGGTGTCGTTAAAGTGGTTGAAAACCCTTTACAACCACTTTGTGCTACAGGTAAGTCTATAATAAGGCCTATAATGAGGCTTACCTGTATCTACCCCGGATATGTCCTAAACCTGCACTGTTCAGGAGATATCCCCTGTATCTGCATGTGTCAATGTCATCGGCACATGCGCACTGAAGCAATAGCACATCCGTGCCATTGCTTCAGCTAGTGTGCCGTTACCGGCGGCTCCCATGTGGGAGTGACGTCATTGCGGCGCCGTGATACCCGGAAGTAACTCCGGGAGAGATGGCGCCGGCCGGAGCGGTGTACAAGGACCAATGCGGGGGGCTTCGATCTCAGGTGAGTAATTCATAATGAGCTGGTATGCTATGCATATTAGCTCATTATGTCTTTGTCTTGTGGGGGTTTTTTTTTACAACCACTTTAAGATAGCACTGACACCCCACTGCAGATTGCAAGGGGGGGTGCGATTTGGATGAGGTGCATGAAACATGCGTGCATTGAGGGTTTCCCGCATTGTAGTGTTTCCTCCGCGTATCTCCTAAGCAGTAATGTGTTTTTTCTCTGCCAGTGCAGGAAGGCGTGCGATTATACACCTTCTCACACATAGGCGTGCGCACGGGGTGTGCCGGGTGTGCCTGGGCACACCCTAATCACCCCATGCTGTCTCCAGAGATTTGCCCCAAAATGCTGCATCCAAGAGAGTGTGTGGCCCGCGCTGCCTGTGAAACTGTTTCACAGGCAGCAGATCGTGAGAATTGCCAGAGCTGATCAGTGTATGAAGCTGACAGATAATGACACTGCATGCAGGGAGAGACACCAGCTGTCTTAATGTCAGGGTGATGTCAGGGGTGGGCGGGACTGAACGGCCATCAAACACAAGCCAATGGGATGGGGTCTGGGCGGGCCGCTACATTTATGTGGCCCCGCCCCCTCTCTAAAGCAGCTCAAACATTGGCTGGTGTTTATAGCACTTGGTCCCGCCCACCCCCGACATCGCGGTTCAGTTGTAAGTCATCACAACTCAGCCGTGATGTCGGGGGTGGGCGGGACCAAGCGCCACCACCAGCCAATGATTGGGCTACTTCAGAGAGAGGGCGGAGCCAGAGAAATGTAGTGGCCCGCCCAGATCCATCCTATTGGCTGCTGTTTGGTAACTTTTCAGTCCCGCCCACCACCAACATCACCGCTGACTTTTAACAGCTGGTGTCACTCCCTGCATGCAATGTCATTATCTGACAGTTTCATACACTGAACAGCTCTGGCAATTCTCATGATCTGCTGAATGTGAAACTCCCCCTCTCCCCTATCAGTGCCAACCAGTACTGCCTATCCATGCCAGTGCTGCCTTTCAGTGCCAACCAGTGCCAACCAGTGCTGCCAATCAGTGCCAACCAGTACTGCCTATCCATGCCAGTGCTGCCTATCAGTGCAAATCAGTGCTGATTATTAGTGCCGACCAATGCTGTCTATTAGTGCCAGTGTTGCTTATCAGTGCCAGTGCCAACCAATGCTGCCTATCAGTGCCAGTGCTGCTTATCAGTGCCAACCAATGCTGCCTATCAGTGCCAGTGCTGCTTATCAGTGCCAACCAATGCTGCCTGCCTATCCGTGCCAACCAGTGCTGCCTATCCGTGCCAGAGCTGCTTATCAGTGCCAACCAATTCTGCCTATCAGTGCCAACCAATGCTGCCTATTAGTGCCAACCAATGCTGCCTATCAGTGGCAATCAGTCCCAGTCAGTTCACCCTATCAGTGCCAACCAATGCTGTAAATCAGTGCCAACCAATGCTGCCTATCAGTGCAGCGAATCAGAGCCTATCAGTGCCCATAAGTGCTACCAATCAGTGCCCATCAGTGCCAATCAGTGCTGACAATAAGCGCCCATCAGTGCCACCTATCAGTGCTGCCTATCGTTGCCACCTATCAGTGCACATCAGTGCTACCAATTAGTGCCCATCAATGCTGCCGATCAGTGCAGCCTATCAGTGCCCATCAGTGCTGCCTTAGCAGGGATGGTGGAAACCCCTCTACAGATAATTGCAAAACAAATTACCTTAAAGTGCAACAACTTTTTAGTTGGGAGGTTCACACCATTATAGGACTTTGGAATTTTTATTTTTTAGAGTGTTACACTTAATTGTATATGTTTTAGTTACAGTTATAATGTGAATTATTGCACTTTAAGTTAATTTCCCACCACCCCTGCTAAGTCCATGTCTTTATGGACCTTGCTTTGTGCACTGGTGGGCAGTCATGTTGGAACAGGAAGGGGCCGTCCCCAAACTGTTCTCACAAAGTTGGGAGCATGAAATTGTCCAAAATGTCTTGGTATGCTGACGACAGAAGAGTTCCCTTTACTGGCACTAAGGTGCCAAGCCCAACCCCTGAATAACAACCCTACACCATAATTCCCCCTCCACCAAATGATTTGTACCAGTGCACAAAGCAAGATCTGTAAAGACATGGATGAGCGAGTTTGGGGTAGAGGAACTTGACTGGCCTGCACAGAGTCCTGACCTCAAAAAATGCCCTTCTGGAAGAATGGTCAAACATTCCCATAGACACACTCCTAAACCTTGTGGACGGCCTTCCCAGAAGAGTAGAAGCTGTTATAGCTGCAAAGGGTGGGCCAACTCAATATTGAACCCTACAGACTAAGACTGGGATGTCATTAAAGGTCATGTGTGTGTAAAGGCAGGCGTCCCAATACTTTTGAATATATATATATATATATATATATATATATATATATATATATATATATATATATATATATATATATACACACACACACACACGTATGTGTGCTTGAGCTTTCGGTGCACACCCTAATGTAATAGGCTGCGCACGCCTATGTTCTCACACCCGCTCAGATGTGAACCCAGCCTAAAGAGAAGTCAGTGTATTCAAGGCTGGTCCTTTTTCTGTTTTTTTTTTTATTCTGTGATTAATTGAAAATTAAGCACATGTGAACACAGTGAGTGTGCTGCCTTCCACAAGATGGCGCCCTTTGTACCTGCCCAGTAAGATTGGTGATTACAGGGCACCATCCTGTGCACAACATGGTGCCCTTTGCACCCTAATAGCCAACCCTACTGAGGAGGTGCAAAGGGCACCATGTTGTTTCAGACAGAGCACTCCCTGACTTTTTAAACTTTTACAGATAAAAAAAAAGGGCGGAATGCACTGCCTACCACAGGGTGGTGCCCTGTAATAGCCTATCTTACTGAGGAGGTGCAAAGGGCACCATCTCCTTGTAGGTAGGCGGCACACTCACTTTGCTCCTATTCAGTTTGGACACCAAGACTGGACAATAGCCGACCTTACAGGGCAGTGTTCATAAAAACTAGGGGAGGGGCCAGGACGGAGAGACTGACACGGACTTTACCCCAGCGCTGTCTCAGCACAGCATACCGCACCAAACACCAGTGCCCTGTGAGTACCCCGGTGTGGGGAGCGTTTTCTTTTAATAAAAGTATTTTGACTATATTACACTATATAGTTTCCTTTTCATGTATATGTATGGAGCCACATTGTTTCCAGCTGGAGGAGTGGAGCAGACACTGAGACTGAGCCCAGGGGTGACTCCAAAGTGTCTTTGGACTCAGGGTAGGAGCTGAGTCACACGCTCTGAAGTGAGCACATTAGCATAAGGGCATCATGAAGGAGCACCGGAGCATGCTTTGCAGCACTCAGGATATCTTCGGCATGATGTTGGATTGTTGTCACAGCTGAACACCACCTGCACGCATTGTTTTATTATCACTGCTGGACATTATTTGCACGCACTATTTAGAGTGCCAAAGAAAACTTTTTTTCATTATTTATTAATTTTTTTCATTTAAACAAGCAGGATACTTTATATTGAGCACTAAGCACTTTTTATGTTGATTAAGACACTATGTATGGTGTAACAAGTACTAATAAGCACTAATTTATGGTGTAACAAGCACTTGTTTTTTCACACCTTGTTCATTTATTCAACATTCATATTATTTGTATTTAATAATATCGCACTAGTAAGCACAGAGTTGGTTATTATTAATTTTGTTTTTGGGGTCACCCAAGCGCAGCGCATAACTTGTAAATTTGTTCATAAAAACTGGAAGGAAAAAACTGAAATCCGGTTCGATTTTCTAAAGGACCTGATAAAATACAATTAAGGATGTGATTGCTTACTGGGGGCAACACATATCGTTTTTCCTTTTTCCAGTCTTTATATTTTTGGCGCAATTTATTTTATTTAAAAAGACTTTTACTTAGTACCTGCTGCTGAACCCCCCACCATCCCCCAGAACAAAAAAATGATCTACGGCCCTGACATATAGTGAACATGGTGTTGAGTAATTCACTTTACAGTCATCACAGAGGACAAGGGGACACTCTTTATGTCTAGAGGAAAAGAGATTTCATCTCCAAATACAGAAAGGTTTCTTCACAGTAAGAGCTGTGAAAATGTGGAATAGACTCCCGCCAGTAGATTGCTTTAAGAAAGGCCTGGATTCTTTCCTAAATGTACAGAATATAACTGGGTACTGACATTTATAGGTAAAGGTGATCCAGGGAAAGCCCAATTGCCTCTCTGGGATCAGGAAGGAGTTTTTTCCCCTGCTGTAGCAAATTGGAAAATGCTTTGCTGGGGTTTTCACCTTCCTCTGCATCAACTGTGGGTATAGGATTGTGTATATGGGATTGTATGATATTTTTATTTTATTTTTATTTTATTTTTTTATGGTTGAACTAGATGGACTTGTGTCTTTTTTCAACCTATGTTAGAAAAGAAAAAGAGAGGGCGCACCATTAAGGCTTTATTTTGCGGTTCCCTTGTACTGTGTACCCCAGATCTTGTACTGAGTGCCCTGAGTGTTCTTCTGAGAGCCCGGGTCTTGGTCTTCTACTTAGTGAACAGAAGAACTTCTCCTCAGTTCCATGTGTCTACTGAGTGCCCGGGTCTTCTACTGAGTGTCCTGAGTGTGCTTCTGAGAGCCAGGGTCTTGGTCTTATATTTAGTGCCCTGGGTCTTCTCCTCAGTTCCATGTGTCTACTGAGTGCCCGGGTCTTCTATTGCGTGCCCTGAGTGTTCTTCTGAGAGCCGGGGTCTTGGTCTTCTACTTAGTGCCCTGGGTCTTCTCCTCCATTCCGTGTGTCTACTGAGTGCCCTGACTGTTCTTCTGAGAGCCTGGGTCTTGATCTTCTACTTAGTGCCCTGGGTCTTCTCAGTTCCATGTGTCTACTGAGTGCCCGGGTCTTCTACTGAGTGCACTGAGTGTTCTTCTAAGAGCCCGGGTCTTGGTCTTCTACTGAGTGCCCAGGTCTTCTACTGAGTGCCCTGAGTGTTCTTCTAAGAGCCCAGGTCTTGGTCTTCTACTTAGTGCCCTAGGTCTTCTCCTCAGTTCCATGTGTCTACTGAGTGCCCCGGTCTTCTACTGAGTGCCCTGAGTGTTCTTCTGAGAGCCTGCGTCTTGATCTTCTACTTAGTGCCCTGGGTCTTCTCAGTTCCATGTGTCTACTGAGTGCCCGGGTCTTCTACTGAGTGCCCTGAGTGTTCTTCTAAGAGTCCGGGTCTTGGTCTTCTACTGAGTGCCCGAGTCTTCTACTGAGTGCCCTGAGTGTTCTTCTAAGAGCCCAGGTCTTGGTCTTCTACTTAGTGCCCTGGGTCTTCTCCTCAGTTCCATGTGTCTACTGAGTGCCCGGGTCTTCTACTGAGTGCCCTGAGTGTTCTTCTGAGAGCCCGGGTCTTGGTCTTCTACTTAGTGCCCTGGGTCTTCTCCTCAGCTCAGTGTGTCTATTAAGTGCCCAGGTCTTCTACTGAGTGCCCTGAGTCATGGGTAAGGAGGGATTATATGGTAAGAAAGGGTTTTTGCAGCTTTCCAATGGGAAAGTTTACATTCTTTCTATCCACAACAGGAATTGAGAGGAAATTCCTGGTTGTCACCTGGGTCACCATAACCATTGTCCCCATTAGAAAATTTCCTCTCTATTCCTGTTCTGGTGACAACTCAAAATTTGGGATTTTCTTTCACTTTTCCATAGAGGGGATAACCAGGACAAATAGAGAGGGGGAATCTCCATAATATGGATGCAGACATCAATAAAAACCTGACAAGGGGTCTAACCCCTCTCCACTCCAATCCAAAAAGTGAGTATCCCAAGTCTTATACTGAGTCACCCACATTTTCTAGAGAGGGAGAATCTCCCCAATTTGGACAAAGACATCAATAAAAACCTGACAGGGAGTCTAATCCCTCTCCACTCCGCCCAAAAACAAAAAAAACCCATCTTTTATATTTTACCAAAGAATTAAGGAATATATTGTGCTTGCGCGAACTAAAATTAACTTTTTTCTGAAAATGTTGTGCTTGATAAACTGTTGCACTAATATCGTGTGACATAAAAAAATAGTAACTACCAACATTTTATTCTCCGGGGTCTCTGCTTTTGGAAAATACACTATATTACCAAAAGTATTGGGACGCCAGCCTTTACATGAACTTTAATGGCATCCCAGTCTTAGTCCGTAGGGTTCAATATTGAGTTGGCCCACCCTTTGCAGCTATAACAGCTTCAACTATTCTGGGAAGGCCGTCCACAAGGTTTAGGAGTGTGTCTATGGGAATGTCTGACCATTCTTCCAGAAGAGCATTTGTGAGGTCAGGCACTGATGTTGGATGAGAAGGCCTGGCTCACAGTCTCCACTCTAATTCATCCCAAAGGTGTTCTATCGGGTTGAGGCCAGTCAAGTTCCACCACCCAAACTTGCTCATCCATGTCTTTATGGACCTTGCTTTGTGCTCTGGTGGGCAGTCATGTTGGAACAGGAAGGGGCCTTCCCCAAACTCCTACCACAAAGTTGGGATCATGAAATTGTCCAAAATGTCTTGGTATGCTGACACCTTAAGAGTTCCCTTCACTGGAACTAAGGGGCCAAGCCCAACCCCTGAGAAACAACCCCACCCCATAACCCCCCACCACCAAATGATTTGGACCAGTGCACAAAGCAAAGTCCATAAAGACATGGATGAGTGATTTTGGTGTGGAGGAACTTGACTGGCCAGCACAGAGTCCTGACCTCAAACTAATAGAACACCTTTGGGATGAATTATAGTGCAGGCCTTCTCGTCCAACATCAGTGCCTGACCTCACAAAAGTGCTTCAGGAAGAATGGTCAAACATTCCCATAGACACACTCCTAAACCTTGTGGACGGCCTTCCCAGAAGAGTTGAAGCTGTTATAGCTGCAAAGGGCGGAGCCAACTCAATACTGAACCCTACGGACTAAGACTGGGAGGCTATTAAATTTCATGTGCGTGTAAAGACAGGTGTCCCAATACTTTTGGGAATATAGTGTATAAAACATTTGGGGGGACTGCGTAATTTTCTGTCCTAAAATGAATATCTTAAACATGTGAGAAAAAACAGTTCTGGCGGTGTAAGGGTTAACCCGCCATGGACCTGGAAGAT
Organism: Aquarana catesbeiana; assembly: GCA_037953035.1. Lineage (NCBI taxonomy): Eukaryota > Metazoa > Chordata > Amphibia > Anura > Ranidae > Aquarana > Aquarana catesbeiana. Next base: position 425,440 of record JBBHAA010002661.1, read on the forward strand.
TCACTGGAAGAGAACATCAGAAAAATGTCCTTCAGGTCAGGTTGAGGAGGGAATTGAAAGAATGAAACAGTGACAGGAGAGCTGGGAGGGGCTGAAGAGCTTGCAATCACAGCAGAGGGGGTGTGTAGGGCAGCCCCCCCCCCTTCGAGTGTTCCAGAGGGTGTGACCTCCCGGAAATCACCAACCAGGATCAGGAGGAAGGAGAGAGAAAGAGCTGGGAGCCGCAGGCAGCTGGTAATGTTTCTGATGATTCCTATATACCCTATATATATATATATATATATATATATATATATATATATATGCACATATATATTATATTATAGGGGGGAGGGGTGAGCGATATAACGGAGGACGAGTGGCATGGAGCTGGAGGAATAAAATGAAAATGAAAGCATATCCCTGGGTGGGGGGTGGAGGACAGCAGACTCTTCTGGGAAGGGAGGGGGGGGTGGCAGATTAATGGGGGACAGGTGGCGGATAGCAGATGGTGGGGGGAGGGCGACAAAGTCGAAGGGATCGATATAACGAATATCTTTGTTTTAAGGTGTCATTGTTGTTGTTGTGCTCGGCGCTGTACAAATATGGCACGTTGGAGGGGTATCCAGGGATGGGGAGGTAAGGCCACACAAAGGACATGGCGATGGAGAGGATATGCAGTACTGGGGTTCAGGTAACCCTCATCCTCTGCATGACTTGTCTGCACCAAGCAAAGAAATAAGAAAAGGAAAACAAACAAAAGAAAAAGGAAACAAATAAAACAAAACAAATCAGGTGGTCAGGTGTCGTTGGTCAGGTGTCCCCTGGGGAGTTGATGTTGGTCAGGTGTCCTCCGGTGAGGTATCGTTGGTCAGGTGTCCCTGGTTGGATATTGTTTGTCAGGTGTCCCCTAGTGAGGTGACGTTGGTCAGGTGTCCCCCTGGTAAGGTGTCATTGGTCAGGTGTCCCCCCGGTGAGGTGTCATTGGTCAGGTGTCTCCCGGTGAGGTGTCATTGGTCAGGTGTCCCCCAGTGAGGTGTCATTGGTCAGGTGTCCCCCGGTGAGGTGTCATTGGTCAGGTGTCCCCCGGTGAGGTGTCATTGGTCAGGTTTCCCCCGGTGAGGTGTCATTGGTCAGGTTTCCCCCTGGTTAGGTGACGTTGGTCAGGTGTCCCTCTGTGAGGTGACGTTGGTCAGGTGTCCCCCAGTGAGGTGTCATTGGTCAGCTGTCCCGCTGTGAGGTGATGTTGGTCAGGTGTCCCCCCGGTGAGGTGTCATTGGTCAGGTGTCCCCCCGGTGAGGTGTCATTGGTCAGGTGTCCCCCGGTGAGGTGTCATTGGTCAGGTGTCCCCCGGTGAGGTGTCATTGGTCAGGTTTCCCCCTGGTGAGGTGACGTTGGTCAGGTGTCCCTCTGTGAGGTGACGTTGGTCAGGTGTCCCCCAGTGAGGTGTCATTGGTCAGCTGTCCCGCTGTGAGGTGATGTTGGTCAGGTGTCCCCCGGTGAGGTGTCATTGGTCAGCTGTCCCGCTGTGAGGTGATGTTGGTCAGGTGTCCAACGGTGAGGTGTCATTGGTCAGGTGTCCCGCTGTGAGGTGATGTTGGTCAGGTGTCCAACGGTGAGGTGATGTTGGTCAGGTGTCCCCGGTGAGGTGATGTTGGTCAGGTGTACCTCTGTGAGGTATCGTTGGTCAGGTGTCCCCTCTGTGAAGTGTCGCTGGTCAAGTCCCTGGTTGGATGTCGTTGGTCAGGTGTCCCCCAGTGAGGTGATGTTGGTCAGGTGTCCCCTCTGTGAGGTGTCGTTGGTCAGGTCCCTGGTTGGATGTCGTTGGTCAGGTGTCCCCGCTCAGGTGTCAGGTCATTGCACTGTACAGAAGTCAGTTGGAAGACTTTGGCGGTTCAAAGGCCAGGTTCAGACAACAATACAGAGCCGGCTGAGATCATTTGATTTGATATGGGATTTGTATTGCTCCGAATGAGAGATTAACCCTTCCCATCCCTCCCAGCTGTCAGACGGAGAGCAGCTGCTGTGTATGAAAGGACAACACTGCTCAATGGGGAGGGGGCAGGTTTGGGGGCACATCTAGAATAGGTGAACAGCTTTTGGGTGGACACATCTAGCATAGGGGGGCAGCTTTGGGGGCAAATTTAGAATAAGGGAAGGGCTTTCAGGGAGCATCTAGAATAGGAGAGCAGTTTTGGGGGTCATCTACAATAGGAGGCCGCTTTTCCAGTGCATGTAGAACAGCAGGACAGCTTGGGGGGTACTTTAAGAATGGGGGCAGTTCTGGGGGCACATCTATAATAGGGGAATGGCTTTAGAGGGCAGATTTGGGGGTGCATGTAGAATAGGGGAAGAAGCTTTTGGGGAGGCATCTAGAATAAGAAAATGGCATCTAGAATAGGGGAGCATTTTTGGGGGGACAGCCACAATAGGGAGCAGCTTTTAGGGGTGCATGTAGAATAGGGCAGCTTTGGGGGCACTTTTAGAGTGGGGGCAGTTCTCGGGGGACAGCCACAATAGGGGGCAGCTTTGGGGATGCATGTAGAATAGAAGGACAGCTTTGGGGACACATCTAGAATAGGGGATGCAGCTTTTGGGGAGGCATCTAGAATAAGGGAACGGCTTTCAGAAAGCACCTAGAATAGGGGAGCAGTTTTTGTGGGACATTTACAATAAGGTGGCTACTTTTGGGGGTGCATGTGGAAAAGGAGGCCAGCTTTGAGGGCACTTCTACAGTTGGGGCAGTTTTGGGGGCACATCTACAATAGGGGGCATCTAGTTTAGGAGTGCATCTTTGGGGGCACTTTTAGAATTGGAGAAGTTCTGGGGACACATCTACAATAGAGGAATGGCTTTCAGGGGGCATCTAAAAATGGGGGACAGCTTTGGGGGCAAATCTAGAATAGAGGAATGGCTTTTGAGGACATCTAGAATAGAGGAAAGCTTTTGGGGCATTTCTAAAATGAGGGGCAGCTTTGGCTGCCGCATTGTAAAACACACCTATAATAACGGGAAAGAGTTCAAAAGGAGCAACATGAAAGCGGTGGGAGGGCCCTCACTTATAATAATCGGGGCGTGTGCAGTTGGAATAATAGATGCCTCCGAGGTGATCTGATTTTTCTATATAAATAGATCCGGGGGAAAATTTGGCAGATTCACCCCAAGGACAGTACAGAGGAGAAGAGAACATTGGCTGTGTTACTATATATATATATATATATATATATATATATATATGTGTTACAATATTACTTCCACTATAGGAAGGATTCTCTACAGTAAGAGCAGACCTTTCATGTAACAAATCAGTAATGACATCAGAAGAAATGGAGTCTGATTGTCTAATGATGTCATTGTGATCCTTAATAAATGATGGGGTTCGGGGGGTAATCCATCCAACTGCCACTGCGGGGTAGGGAAGGAATGTTTCTTTATTGACTATAGCCAGTATTGATATATCGGCCCTTCCTCCACCCTCTTTGTTGCCTAAACCTTCTCACTCTCTCTTCTCCCCACCTAACTTCTATGCTTTCCTGCCCCCCCTCCGCTGTCTAATACCCCCCACCTACCCTCTATGTATCCCTTTCTCACCCGATACCCACTTCTCTTCTACCCATTCTTGCTCTATCTCTTCTTCCCACACCTTACATCTGAGTCATTGCCCCCCTCTCCCCTGTCTAATACCTCCCACCTACCCTCTATGTCTTCCTGTCCCTACCTATCCTCTGACTCCCTGACACCCTCTTCCCTGTCTAATACCCCTCTCCCACCTACCCTCTGTCTTTCTGTCCCCTCTCTGCTAACCCCTCCACCACCTACCCTCTCTCTCCTACCCCCCTCCACCTACCCTCTATATCTCCCTGTCCCCCTCTTCCCTGTCTAATACCCCTTCCCATCTATCTGCTGTCTTTCTGCCCCCTCTCTCCCACCCCCCCAACCTATCCTCTGTCTTTCTACCCCCTCTCTTCTAACCCCTCCACCACCTACCCTCTATCTCTTCCTGCCCCCCTCACCTTCCCTCTATGTCTCCCTGTCCCCCTCTTCCCTGTCTAATAACCCTTGGCCCAACTACATTCTCTTTTTTCTGTCCCCTCTCTCATAATCCTTCCACCACCTACCCTCTATGTCTCCCTGTCCCCCTCTTCCCTGTCTAATATCCCTTCCCTTCACCTACCCTCTATGTCTCCCTGTCCCCCTCTTCCCTGTCTAATATCCCTCCTCCCACCTACCCTCTATGTCTTTCTGTCCCCTCCCTCATAACCCCTCCTGCTCCTACCTTCTATGTCCCTGCCCTTCACTCCCCATCTAATACCCTTCCTCCACCTACCCTCCATGTCTTCCTGTCCCCCTCTTCCCTGTCTAATCCCCCTTGCCCCAACTACCCTCTGTCTTTTTGCCCCCTCTCTTCTAACCTCTCCACCAACTGCTTTCTATGTTCCTGCCTTCCTCTCCTCATGTAATACCCCTTGCCCCAACTACCCTCTGTCTTTCTGCCCCCTCTCGTCTAACCTCTCCACCACCTACCCTCTATATTCCTGCCCTCCTCATCTAATACCCCTTGCCCCAACTACCTTCTATGTCTTTCTGCCGTCTCTCGTCTAACCTCTCCACATTCCTGCCCTCCTCTCCTCATGTAATACCCCTTGCCCCAACTACCCTCTATGTCTTTCTGCCCCCTCTCGTCTAACCTCTCCACCACCTACCCTCTATATTCCTGCCCTCCTCTCCTCCTCTAATACCCCTTGCCCCAACTACCCTCTATGTCTTTCTGCCCCCTCTCTTTTTTTTTTTTTAATCTTTATTTAATTTTATATATAAACATACAAAGGTTGTAGTCAACAATTAAACATATACATTAACACACCCCCCTATACCCTCGATCCTTACCCTCCCACCACCCCAAAGCCCCTCCCCCCCTCCCCCGCCCGCAGACTCTTCTCATGTACTTCCGTAAAGGAACACACGCCTCAAAAACAAAGACTGACCACAATTTAGTTCAACATCCCTTCGGCATATCTCACAGATTTCTTAAAGGCTACCCAGCTTACCCATCTTCCTCCTGCCATCTCTTGGTCCCCATTCAAAGGGACTACTACTTCACTCTTCTCTATATTATATGTTTCCTGGATCCTTAAGATCCAATCCCAAATCCTGGGACTTTCTGCCATTTTTTAGGGATTACACTTTTTGCTGCATTCAAATACACAGGGATTATGGAAGAATTATACCCTATGTTCCCTCCCTCTGAACCGTGGAACAGGCAAACCCATGGATCGTATGGGATAGTTTTACCCGTAATCTCCTCTATAATCTGGATTACCTCCAACCAGTATTTTTTGACTACTGGGCAACTCCACCAAAGATGAGCCATAGTTCCCTGGACCATACATCCTCTCCAGCAGTTTGGGGACCTATCTGGTTGGAATTTGCTAATTTTCACCGGTGTTACGTACCATCTGGTTAGACACTTATAATTTGTCTCGATCATTTTCATGTCTACAGCCAAACTATGTGTTTTCCCCTCAAAATGTTCCCCACTGTGTTTTCCTTGAGGGTTACCCCCAATTCCCTTTCCCATTTTTTAAAGAATGGCGGCACATCTATCCCTCCTCTGTTTGCTAGAATTTTATATAGTGCGGAAGCATACCTCCTTGGCTTTTCATTACAAAACAACTTCTCTATTGGTCTGAGGTCTTTATCCTCTCTTATCGGCCCTGGAATACTTCCTACGAAATGTGAGAGCTGGGCATACCGCCATCCATTTATCTTCATTAAATCTCTTTGTGCAACTAAATACTGAAAAGAGCATATTTTTCCTTTCTTAGTAATATCTTTTAATTGTGCCTCTCTATTTATGATCCAATTGCCTCCTACTTCCTCCCTCCCGGGGGGAAAAAACACATTATTTTTTAACCACTTCCCGCCCGCAGACGTCATATGACGTCCTGGGCTTTGGGCGGGTATATCTGAATGATGCCTGTAGTTACAGACATCATTCAGATATTGCCGGTTTCAACCGGCGAATCTCTACACCATAGGAATGATCATGGCGGCCGTTCCACCACTTGATCGTTCCTATGGAAGGCAAGAGGGGACATCCCCCCTCCCGCCGCCCTCCGGTGCTTGCTCCGACTCACCGTTACGATCGGTGAGGCGGAGAGCGGATCCGCCGGCGCCGGATGTAGAGATTTCCGGTGGACCAGATGGTCGCCGGAGTCTCTATGATCATCGGAGGCCGGGCGCAAAGTTATGACGTCACGCCCAGCCTCTCCATTCAAAAAAACAGCACCGCTTCGGCTGGGAAGCGGTGATCGTTTTATTTTTATTTTTTATTTCAGGCTTCCCAGCCTAGTGGTGAGATATGGGGTCTTATTGACCCCATATCTCACTATTAAGAGGACCTGTCATGTTATATTCCTATTACAAGGGATGTTTACATTCCTTGTAATAGGAATAAAAGTGATCAAAAATGTTTTTTTTTCAAAAAAGTGTCAGAATAAAAAAAGAAATATAATTATCATTAAAAAAAAATTAAAGCGCCGCTGTCCCCGTGTGCTTGCATGCAAAAGCGAACGCATACATAAGTCCCGCCCACATATGAAAACGGTGTTCAAACCATACATGTGAGGTATTTCCGCGAACGTTAGAGCGAGAGCAATAATTTTGTCACTAGACCTCCTCTGTAACTCAAAACATGTAACCAGTAAAAAAATTTCAAGTGTTGCCTATGGGGATTTTTAAGTACCGAACATTGGTGCCATTCTACTAGCGTGTGCAATTTTGAAGCGTGACATGTTAGGTATCTATTTACTCGGCGTAACTTCATCTTTCACAATATGCAAAAACATTGGGCTAACTTTACTGTTTTGTTTTTTTTTTAAACACAAAACTGTTTTTTCCCAAAAAAAACGCGTTCGAAAAATTCCTGCGCAAATACCGTGTGAGATAAAAAGTTGTAACAACTGCCATTGTATTCTCTAGGGTCTTTGCTAAAAAAACATATATAATTGGGGGTTCTATGTAATTTTCTAGCAAAAAAAATATGATTTTTACATGTAGGAGAGAAATGTCAGAATTGGCCTGGTAAGGAATTGGTTAAATAAATCAGTGGTGAATTATACTCCCAATTATTATGTACGTGAATCTGGTCCCAAATTTTAAAAGTGTGATGTGTTATAATATGTGTATCTGGACCTAAGTTTCTAAATTGTGGCGGATTCCATAATATTTTAAGCGTGCCCTACTTAAACCTGTTTCTAAATCAACCCATCTTTTATTGGTGCCCTCTTTTACCCAGTCTATCGCCCGTGCTAATACAATTGCGTTATAATACTTTTTAAAATCAGGTAAAGCCAACCCCCCTGTGTTTTCTCTCCACTTAACACCGTGTATGCTATCCTAGGTTTCTTTTTATTCCAAATGAATCCACTTATTAATCCTAATAGTTTTTTTAAATAATTTTGAGGCAAAGGGATTGGAAGCATCTGCATCTTATAGAACACCTTTGGGGCAAACACCATTTTGACTGTGTTGATTCGCCCAATCCATGAGATCGGGCGATGTGCCATTGTTTTTATTTCTAGTCTAATTTCATCTAAAAGAGGAATACAATTTAGCAGGTACATCTTCTTCACTGATCTTGTTAACTTAACCCCTAAATATTGGATGTTTTCCCTCCACGGGAAATGAAACACCTCTCTGAGTCTAGTTACTTCCTGGCTGTGAACATTGATATTTAGGGCTTCTGATTTTCTGAGATTGATTTTATAGTTTGAAAGCTCACCGTACTTCTTTAATAAAGACAATAGGTTGGGGATCGAGATCCTAGGTTTCGTAATGTAGAGAAGGACGTCGTCAGCAAAAGCTGTCATTTTATGCTCCTCCTTCCCCACTGTACAGCCACTAATATCTGGATTTTTTTTGGATCACGGCCAGAAGAGGCTCTAGAGTCAGTACGAAAAGGAGGGGGGACAGCGGGCATCCTTGCCTAGTCCCATTCTCCATTGCGAACTGGGCTGAGGGTAAGTTATTAACTTTCACGAATGCTGTGGGGTGGTTATATAGAACTTTAATCCATTTTAGCATTGTGTCTCCCACGCCTTCAAGCGTTTTCATCATAAATCCCCAGTCTACTCTGTCAAAGGCCTTCTCTGCATCTATTGACAGAAATAGGTCTGGGGATCCACTACTCTTAATGGCCTTTGAGATGAGCAAGGACCGCACCCCACTGTCTCTTCCCTCTCTCCCCGGAACAAAGCCCACCTGGTCCTAATGGACCAGGTAAGACATCCTTTCCTTAAACCGTGATGCAAGCACCTTTGCGTATAATTTAATATCTGCGTTTATTAGCGCTATCGGCCTGTAACTAGAACAAAGTGCGGTCCTTTCCCTCCTTAAGAATCAAGGTCACCGAAGCCATCAATGCTCCCTCACACAGTTCGCCTTGCGACCCAAGCCCATTCCATAACCGACAAAGCCTAGGGACCAGGGTGTCTTCAAATCTTTTAAAAAAGCAAGAAGTGAAGCCATCTGGACCGGGGCTTTTCCCTAAGGGAGATGATTTTAAAGCTAAGCGGATTTCTTCTTCAGTTATAGGACTGTCTAGTTCTTTTATATCGTTTTTAGTCAGTCTGGGAAGCCCCGCCTCCTTCAAAAAATCGCCCACCCTTTCCTCTTTTTTCCTTCCACTGCTATCACTTGATCTCACGGAATAAAGAGAAGTAAAGTACTGTCTAAATTCTTCACCTATCTCTCTTGATGAGAACCTCATTTCCCCTTTTTTATTTTGAATTCTGTCGATGAAATTTACGTCTCTTTTTTCCTCAGGATTTTTGCCAAGTGTTTGCCCACTTTGTTTCCCCACCTATGTTTGTCTCTGAGATGCCTATTCATAATCCTATTTGTCTCATTCTCCATTAGATCTTTTAATTCATCTCTGTTAATTGTCAGTTGCTGCAATAGGGGCCTAGCTACTCCTCCATGGGCTTTATGTGTCTGTTCTAACTTGTAAATTTCTGTCATAAGTTTCTTTCTTTTTGGCTCTTTCTTTTTTCACTCCTGCTCCTACAGAAATCAGAACCCCCTTATATATGCCTTGAAGGCTTCCCATAGGGCAGCCTCTGAAATCTCTCCAGTGTCATTTATCAGGAAGAACGAGTCAATTTCTTGTTGAATTTTTCTGGCAATCTCAACAATCTAATTAAATTCTCGTTTAGACGCCACGTATACGTATAGCGTTTTACTCTCACTTTCATCAAGACTGGAGCATGATCTGACAATGTTCTAATCTCTATCTTCGTTTCCTCCACTGATTCCAATAGCCTATGATCCACCATTAGATAGTCCAATCTTGAGTAAATCCCGTGCACGGGGGAGAAGAAAGTGTAATCTCTGACCTTAGCGTGTTGAACCCTCCATACATCAATCAACTGACAGTCATGTAATTTTTGTCCTACCCTCATCAAGAGATTTTTACTCATCCCCCGTGCACTTGACAAACTATCCAAGGCTGGATCAAGGCAGAAATTGAAGTCTCCCGCCAGTATCACCTCCCCCTCTCTAAATTCTATCAATCTATTTAGAATCTGGGAAAGATATTTGGTCGGGCCTCTATTCGGGCAATAAACATTGGCGAGAGTGAGGATCCTCTCCCCAAGTTTAATCTTTAAAAAAAGAAAGCGACCTTCTGGGTCAGATTTCCTGTCTATTAGAACATAATTTAATCTTTTAGAGAAACCTATTGCCACCCCTTTTGCCCGTTTTATGGGGGAGTCGCTATATATCCAATTTGAGAAATTCCTAGAATACAGCTTAATACCTGAATCCCACAGCAGGTGGGTTTCCTGCATGAAAACAACGTCTGCCCCGTACTGCTGCAGCTCTCTGAGTACCTTATGCCTCTTGGTGGGGGAGTTCAACCCTTTGACACTGTAAGTCAAGCAATTAATATCCATTCAGCCTGATCCTTAAGGCTCCCTTAATTCCCGGTGTTTGCACCTACGCTCCTCTTGTAAAGAATCTGCAAGGGCGTTCCACCTCCCACCCCTCACCTGTCCCCCCTCTCCCCCTCTCCTCCCACCCCCCCTCCACCCTCCTGCCTCCCCACCCCTGCCACTACCTGGCCACAAGGTTGCAGTGTCGAGAATGCCACCTTCTCGCCCTGCACCCCCTCATGCAATGGAGTGGGGCTCTCACACTCTCACAGTGGACAGCCATGGCCCCCTCCATTGGGAGGGGGGAGACACGGAGGCCCCCCAACTCTCTCCCTTCCCCCCTCCCCCAACCCCCTGCCCCAGCACCCATCTCTCTCCCACCCCCCCAGCCTCTGAACCCCAACCAATTATTCCAGTACTCTCAGAACCCTTTTTCCACCCCTCTCCTTCAATTACAGTAGCACCCCCTCAGGGATATTTGGGGCAGGGATACCTAAGTCCCTACAAAAGTCCTGTAAGTCTTCTAAATGTTTCATTCTATAATTCCTGCCTTCTTTCGACACATTCAAGGATAATGGGAAGCCCCAACTATATTTTATATTTGCCCCCCTCAGTGAGTCAAATAAAGGTCTCAATTGGCGTCTCCTAGCCAAAGTCCCGGCCGAGAGATCCGAGAATATTTGAATTTCCTGATTATTGAATTTCACCGGCTGGGCCCCTCTTAATTTGCTCCAGATCTTTGCCTTATCCTCAAATTGATGAAACTTGACAATGATGTCCCTCGGCACATCCTCTCTCACGTTTGAGGGTTTTCTTATCCTGTGGACTTGATCTATTTTTAATTCACAATCTGGGTTTCTGCCCAGGAGTGGGTTAAAGACTTCCTTCATCACTATGGTCAAATCTTCTCCTTTCTGCTCTGGTAGGGATCTAATCCTTAGGTTTTGCCGTCTGTTTTGATTTTCTTGTTCTTCTAACTTATACAGCAGCTCCCGTTGATGCAACTGTAATGCTTTTAATTGCTTCTTTAGAGCTATAATTTCCTGTTCCTGTTGATCCGAAACCTCCTCAACAACTTCTACTCGCTTTAGAAGGTGGCCCATGTCTGTCCTTACGTTGAGGATCTCTGTTTTAATTGAGTGTTCTAACTTAATAAACATGTCCTGTATCTCCGTTTTAGTTGGGAGTGCTTCTATGACAGGATCTGCCTCCATGCTTAAATCTGGTTCCACTTCGGAGGGGATCCCCACACTGGGATTCCCCCTTGGGCCCCTTTATTTTAAGTTGAGACCTTCTTTTTGTCCTTGATTTCTTGTTGTCTGTTATCCATACTTGGGCTTTTTAAGTATTTTTGGATTGAGCTAGAATTTAAGCTGTCTCTGGGCTTATTTGGGTCTGCTGATTTTTGGGAGCGACCTCTCATGTTCCTCTCCTCCCTGCTCTTCGCGAATTCCCTTTCGCACCAACCTTACCACCTCAGCAGGGAGCTTCCCAATCAAGGCCTTTTTCAATATGGCAGTCTTTAGATGTCTGCACCCAAGTCCAGTTTATCAGTCCCTATGACAATTGCCAGAATCACTTTTCCAAGTACTGTCCTGTTAGGATGACCCAAAAATCACATCAATTCTTACTCATTTCAGGCGGCAGAAATAATAATAGGACAGGTAGGATCTCCACTCCCACTCCAGCTGAGCTTCCCCACCCACACAAAACTTGCTAGAGGGGCAGCAGAAACTAGCCCCCCTTCAAAGTCCTTCAAACCTTTATGCCTTATTTTTCTCCTTTGCAATATATTTTAACAAACGCAATATACAGTTCAGATTGCTGTGAATAGGCTCAGCATTGCTGATCCTACCTGGATCCTGCAGACTTCGGAGGGGTGACCAGCGCTTCCAGTGGGGGCCTCTTTCACCCTCACTTAGGCTATCCACAGCCTGGTGTATAGGGATCCCAATACTTCATGATCCTCACAAGTCTGCCAAGGCTCCGTCTTATCTTAGGTGCTGAGCAAGCACAATCTTTGGGTTCTTCAGGTTTTAGTGTTGTCAGGCTGGAGGGATATAGGGGGTGGGATGGAGCAAAGTCAGGGAGCCAGGGCTTAGGGGAATCAGGAGACGCCGTGGTGGCGTGCTGCCCCTCCACCGGGTGATCCAGGTGCTGTTAGCTATGCACCAAGCCGCGAGTGTAATGCGGCCACCTCTCCCCACCTCCGGGTGACTCCTGCAGAGCAACACCTCCCGCCGCCTCGGTAGGAAGATTATCTGGCCGTCCACGGGCTCTCACCCTGAGCTGTCCCGGCCGCTATCACCATTCAGACCTCCGTCCTCCACTCCGCCGCTGCCAGGCCCCTCCCCCGATCCTAGCACGTCACATCCCTTGCCCCCTCTCTTCTAACCTCTCCACCACCTACCCTCTATGTTCCTGCCCCCCTCTCCCCATATAATACCCCTTCCCCCAACTACCTTCTATGTCTCTCTGCCCCCTCTCTCCTAACCACTCCCCAACCTTCTCTCTCTCTCTCTCTCTCTCCTTCCCCACCTACCCTCTGTTTCCCAGCCTCCTCACCCCTGTCTTCTACCCCTTCTCCACCCACTTGCCCTCTATGTCTTCCTGCCCCCTTGCCCTTGTCTACTATACCTTCCCCCCCTCCCCCACCTACCTTCCATGTCTTCCTGCCCCACAACCCCCCACCCACCCTCCTGTGACTGACTCTCTCTCATTGCCCCCCATAGCCTGCTCTTGGCCAGTCATGGCATCCAGTTGCAGTGAGCTGGAGTCCGCCATCGAAGTCTTGGTGCGAAATTTCTACACGTACGCCGAGAAGAAGGGGAAACACGACAAGATGAACAAAAAGGAATTCCGCAAGATGGTGTCCCAGGAGCTCCAACATGTGCTGACGGTAAGGTGGGGGGGCTTCTCACAATAGGGGGCCATGGGGGAAGGGGATTTTATTGGCTGGGAAAGTGGGCATTACTCATCGATGGTGGATCAATGTGCACCATACTGCCTTTATCTGCAGTGCAGAGCCCCCCAGGACCCCCTGTGCCTCGCTAGATATGGAAGGCCATCCTTTGCTTGAGTCATCAGGAAATGTGTTGGTGGAGTGCTGGACCCAGAAGTGGGCAGAATCCGAGAGTCAGCTAGTTGTTCTTTTGGATATCTCTGGGGGTCTCTGGAGTAATCTGGAGAGTATGGAAGGAATAAAAGTGGGATAAGTTTAGGATAAGTCCTGTAAGTCATTATTCACATGGTGAGAGGTCAAAAAAGACATACAAGTTTCAGGGGCTCAGAACGCCTTCATCAGGACGTAAGTGCTGGAAGTAATGGGATATCTTGGAGTATCTCTGGGGGTCTCCAGAGTGATAGGATGAGGGTGCCATAAGCTTAGTGTGAGTCCAGTAAGTCTTTATTGTACATGGTGAGAGGTCAAAAGAGACATCCAGCAGGTTTTGGGGGCTCAGATCTCCTTCCTCAGTGCTTAAATGCTGGAAGTAATCGGGTATCTCTGGGGGTCTCTGAAGTAATCTGAGGCACACACAATGGATAGGAATGCTATACACTTAGTAAAAGTCCAGTAAGTCTATGTTGCACATTATGAGAGGTCAAAAAAGACCTCCAACGAGTTTCAGGGGCTAAGAACGCCTTCATCAGGGCTTAAGTGCTGGACATAATGGGCTATCTCTGGGGTCTCTGAAGTAATGTGAAGAGTATAGAAGGGATGAGCGTGCCATAAATTTAGTAGGAGTCCTGTAAGTCTTTATGGCAAATGATGAGAGGTCAAATAAGACCTCCAACATGTTTTGGGAGCTCAGAACTTCCTCATTAGGCCTTAATGGCTGGAAGTATAAGTGCATTTTGGGGTATCTCTGGGGGTCTCCAGAGTAATCTGAGGCCATAGAAGGGATGAGTATGCTATAAATTTAGTATGAGTGCAGTATGTCTTTATTGCACAAGATGAGGGCTCAAATAAGACATCCAACATGTTTTGTGGGCTCAGAACTTCTTTATCAAGGCTTAAGTGCTGGCAGTAATGGTGTATCTTGGGGTATCTCTGGGGGTCTCGGGAGTAGTTTATAGAGTTTAAAGGGGATGAGGGTGCCATAAGCTTAGTATGAGTCCAGTCAGTCTTTATTGCACATGGTGAGAGGTCAAAAAAGACCTCCAACATGTTTCAGGGGTTCAAAACGCCTTCATCAGGGCTTATGTGCTGGACATAATGAGGTATATTGGGGTCTCCAAAGTAATGCGAAGAGTATAAAAGGGATGGGAGTGCCATAAGCTTAGTATGAGTCTAGTAAGTCTTTATTGCACATGGTGAGAGGGCAGAAAAGACCTCCAACGTGTTTCAGGTACTCATAACTGCTTCATCAGTGCTGGAAGCAATGGAAAAGAATTCTGGATGACAAATTTTGATAAATAAGAATAAAAAATGTATAAATTCCGGTCGCCGGTCCCCCCCCATTCCTCTCACTTCCTGTATCAGTGTCCCTGGAACAGGAAGTGAGGATAACTTCTCCAGGCACAGAAAATCTTTTTTTTTTTTTTTTAAGTAGAGCGAGGAAATGTTAGACCCTTTGCCTTTTTTTTATTGCTGTCAGCATCTTTCAACCAGGAAGATTATCATTCCTCTCACTTCCTGTCCTGGTGTCACGTATGCAGCTGGGACAGATCAAGGAATTTTTACAGTGAGGAAATATTAGACTCTTTTGTCTGGTTTTTATTTCCATCACCATCTTTCTGTCCCGGTGACCCCATTTCTCTCACTTCCTGTCCTGGTGTCAAGGGAACAAGAAGCAAACAGGAAATCTCCTCAATGATGTCAAAAATAGCAATGTTATCCTGGCAGCATTTCTAATCCTTCCCCACGCCATCTAAAATTTACATTTGGTTGGCTGGAGTTCCCAGAGAGAGAGTTCCAAGATAAACTTGTAGGACAGGAAATTGGCAAATGAATGTAACCAATAATTGTAACTATTATTTATAATTCCCTCAAGTGTTCTCCAGAATTGTTACATTGTATCTCTTGTTATAAATAGATATGTATTCCCAATTCTCCTCAGCGCCATCTAGTGGCCATAACTCGGTATTTCGCTACTGCCCATAATAAAAAAATGTTTGTTCTGTTTTTTGCCCAATTGGAACGACTGTCCATGCAGATTAACTAGATGACTGCCTGTGCATTTTTTTTTTTATAAATAGAACCCTAAAATATCTTCTCCCCCCTTAGAATACACAGAACAAAGAAGCCTCCAACAAGCTGATCCAGTCGCTGGACACAGACGAGGATGGGAAGATCAGCTTTGATGAGTATTGGACTTTAATTGGGGAGATCGCCCGGAAGCTGAGCCTCCAGATGGCCATGCAGTGCCAGGAACGACCCTAGTGCCACAAGCGCCATGCCTCCTGCACCCAGCGGGGGGCGCTCCTCATACATAGAGGAAGGAACTTTCCTGGAGAACAAAGAACGCACCGGACCTCGGGTTCCCAGAATCCCTCACTGCTTTTTTTTGAGCCAAGTAACAAAGTCCAGGAGGGGGCACCTTCGTTCCCCCATGTTGTCATCATCTGTATCCATCATGTATTCCATGTGAGATATATATATATATATACACATTTCTATATACACGCTCTTCCGTCTATTGCCTCCACTGTATTGGGTATTGTGGGGACAAAAAGCTGCCGGAGGGTGAACAAGGATTCCAAACCTCCTTCATCTCACTTGTGATTGGATGCTGGCAATCCACCTTAAACCCCTCCCCCCGGCCAGTTCAGCCCTTTCCCCCTCCCCCTTCTTGTATACCATCAATGGTGGGGTGCCATGGCTTCCAGAAGGGCGGCGGTACCACCACATCCTAATTTAGGGGCCATCAGGGTGACCCCAAATGTCTTCACCGGCCAATCACCGATTGAGATTATACAAAGATATTATTTTGTGCTGTAGACGTGACATATCGCAGTATTTTTGTTGTTCTGTGCGAATAAAGCTGATTTCATATTTTATTTATAAATTTAATGCTTTGGAGATTTTATCTTTCTGATCGCCATAATGTAACTGTGTCCCCCTGACATACAATGTGACTGTACCCCCCCAGAGCTTACACTCTAATGTCCCCTCCCCCCATAGTCACACACTATTATTATTATATATTTATATGGCACTGACATATACCGCAGTGCTGTACAGAGATCACTGAGCCAGTCACATCAGTCTCTGTACAGAGGAGCTTACACTCTAATGTCCCCTCCCCCACAGTCACATCAGTCTCTGTACCAGAGGAGCTTACACTCTAATGTACCCTCCCCCCACAATCACATCAGTCTCTGTACAGAGGAGCTTACACTCTAATGCCCCCTCCCCCCACAGTCACATCAGTCTCTGTACAGAGGAGCTTACACTCTAATGTCCCCTCCCCCTACAGTCACATCAGTCTCTGTACAGAGGAGCTTACACTCTAATGTCCCCTCCCCCACACAGTCACATCAGTCTCTGTACAGAGGAGCTTACACTCTAATGTCCCCTCCCCCCCACAGTCACATCAGTCTCTGTACAGAGGAGCTTACACTCTAATGTCCCCTCCCCCACACTCACATCAGTCTCTGTACAGAGGAGCTTACACTCTAATGTCCCCTCCCCCCACAGTCACATCAGTCTCTGTACAGAGGAGCTTACACTCTAATGTCCCCTCCCCCACAGTCACAGTCTGTACAGAGGAGCTTACACTGTAATGTCCCCCCCCCCACAGTCACATCAGTCTCTGTACCAGAGGAGCTTACACTCTAATGTCCCCTCCCCCCACAGTCACATCAGTCTCTGTACCAGAGGAGCTTACACTCTAATGTCCCCCCCCCACAGTCACATCAGTCTCTGTACCAGAGGAGCTTACACTCTAATGTCCCCTCCCCCACAGTCACATCAGTCTCTGTACCAGAGGAGCTTACACTCTAATGTCCCCTCCCACACAGTCACATCAATCTCTGTACAGAGGAGCTTACACTCTAATGTCCCCTCCCCCCACAGTCACATCAGTCTCTGTACAGAGGAGCTTACACTCTAATGTCCCCTCCCCCCACAGTCACATCAGTCTCTGTACAGAGGAGCTTACACTCTAATGTCCCCTCCCCCCACAATCACATCAGTCTCTGTACAGAGGAGCTTACACTCTAATGTCCCCCCCCCCCCCCCCACAGTCACATCAGTCTCTGTACAGAGGAGCTTACACTCTAATGTCCCCTCCCCCCACAGTCACATCAGTCTCTGTACAGAGGAGCTTACACTCTGATGTCCCCTCCCCCTACAGTCACATCAGTCTCTGTACCAGAGGAGCTTACACTCTAATGTCCCCTCCCCCACAGTCACATCAGTCTCTGTACAGAGGAGCTTACACTCTAATGTCCCCTCCCCCACAGTCACATCAGTCTCTGTACAGAGGAGCTTACACTCTAATGTCCCCTCCCCCACAGTCACATCAGTCTCTGTACAGAGGAGCTTACACTCTAATGTCCCCTCCCCCCACAGTCACATCAGTCTCTGTACAGAGGAGCTTACACTCTAATGTCCCCTCCCCCCACAGTCACATCAGTCTCTGTACCAGAGGAGCTTACACTCTAATGTCCCCTCCCCCACAGTCACATCAGTCTCTGTACAGAGGAGCTTACACTCTAATGTCCCCTCCCCCACAGTCACATCAGTCTCTGTACAGAGGAGCTTACACTCTAATGTCCCCTCCCCCCACAGTCACATCAGTCTCTGTACAGAGGAGCTTACACTCTAATGTCCCCTCCCCCCACAGTCACATCAGTCTCTGTACAGAGGAGCTTACACTCTAATGTCCCCTCCCCCCACAGTCACATCAGTCTCTGTACAGAGGAGCTTACACTCTAATGTCCCCTCCCCCCACAGTCACATCAGTCTCTGTACCAGAGGAGCTTACACTCTAATGTCCCCTCCCCCACAGTCATATCAGTTTCTGTACCAGAGGAGCTTACACTCTAATGTCCCCTACCCCCACAGTCACATCAGTCTCTGTACAGAGGAGCTTACACTCTAATGTCCCCTCCCCCACAGTCACATCAGTCTCTGTACAGAGGAGCTTACACTCTAATGTCCCCCCCCCCCACAGTCACATCAGTCTCTGTACAGAGGAGCTTACACTCTAATGTCCGCTCCCCCACAGTCACATCAGTCTCTGTACAGAGGAGCTTACACTCTAATGCCCCCTCCCCCCCCACAGTCACATCAGTCTCTGTACAGAGGAGCTTACACTCTAATGTCCCCTCCCCCCACAGTCACATCAGTCTCTGTACAGAGGAGCTTACACTCTAATGTACCCTCCCCCACAGTCACATCAGTCTCTGTACAGAGGAGCTTACACTCTAATGTCCCCTCCCCCCACAGTCACATCAGTCTCTGTACAGAGGAGCTTACACTCTAATGTCCCCTCCCCCACAGTCACATCAGTCTCTGTACAGAGGAGCTTACACTCTAATGTCCCCTCCCCCCCCACAGTCACATCAGTCTCTGTACAGAGGAGCTTACACTCTAATGTCCCCTCCCCCACAGTAAAATCAGTCTCTGTACAGAGGAGCTTACACTCTACTGTCCCCTCCCCCCCCACAGTCACATCAGTCTCTGTACCGGAGGAGCTTACACTGTAATGTCCCCTCCCCCCCACAGTCACATCAGTCTCTGTACAAAGGAGCTTACACTCTAATGTCCCCTCCCCCACAGTCACATCAGTCTCTGTACAGAGGAGCTTACACTCTAATGTCCCCTCCCCCCACAGTCACATCAGTCTCTGTACAGAGGAGCTTACACTCTAATGTCCCCTCCCCCACAGTCATATCAGTCTCTGTACAGAGGAGCTTACACTCTAATGTCCCCTCCCCCCACAGTCACATCAGTCTCTGTACAGAGGAGCTTACACTCTAATGTCCCCTCCCCCACAGTCACATCAGTCTCTGTACAGAGGAGCTTACACTCTAATGTCCCCTCCCCCCACAGTCACATCAGTCTCTGTACAGAGGAGCTTACACTCTAATGTCCCCTCCCCCCACAGTCACATCAGTCTCTGTACCAGAGGAGCTTACACTCTAATGTCCCCTCCCCCACAGTCATATCAGTTTCTGTACCAGAGGAGCTTACACTCTAATGTCCCCTCCCCCCACAGTCACATCAGTCTCTGTACAGAGGAGCTTTCACTCTAATGTCCCCTCCCCCACAGTCACATCAGTCTCTGTACCAGAGGAGCTTACACTCTAATGTCCCCTCCCCCCACAGTCACATCAGTCTCTGTACAGAGGAGCTTACACTCTAATGTCCCCTCCCCCCACAGTCACATCAGTCTCTGTACAGAGGAGCTTACACTCTAATGTCCCCTCCCCCACAGTCACATCAGTCTCTGTACAGAGGAGCTTACACTCTAATGTCCCCTCCCCCCACAGTCACATCAGTCTCTGTACCAGAGGAGCTTACACTCTAATGTCCCCTCCCCCACAGTCATATCAGTTTCTGTACCAGAGGAGCTTACACTCTAATGTCCCCTCCCCCCACAGTCACATCAGTCTCTGTACAGAGGAGCTTACACTCTAATGTCCCCTCCCCCCCACAGTCACATCAGTCTCTATACCGGAGGAGCTTACACTCTAATGTCCCCTCCCCCCCACAGTCACATCAGTCTCTGTACAGAGGAGCTTACACTCTAATGTCCCCTCCCCCCACAGTCACATCAGTCTCTGTACCAGAGGAGCTTACACTCTAATGTCCCCTCCCCCCACAGTCACATCAGTCTCTGTACAGAGGAGCTTACACTCTGATGTCCCCTCCCCCACAGTCACATCAGTCTCTGTACAGAGGAGCTTACACTCTAATGTCCCCTCCCCCACAGTCACATCAGTCTCTGTACAGAGGAGCTTACACTCTAATGTCCCCTCCCCCACAGTCACATCAGTCTCTGTACAGAGGAGCACTCTAATGTCCCCTCCCCCACAGTCACATCAGTCTCTGTACAGAGGAGCTTACACTCTAATGCCCCCCCCCCCCACAGTCACATCAGTCTCTGTACAGAGGAGCTTACACTCTAATGTCCCCTCCCCCCACAGTCACATCAGTCTCTGTACAGAGGAGCTTACACTCTAATGTCCCCTCCCCCACAGTCACATCAGTCTCTGTACAGAGGAGCTTACACTCTAATGTCCCCTCCCCCACAGTCACATCAGTCTCTGTACAGAGGAGCTTACACTCTAATGTCCCCTCCCCCACAGTAAAATCAGTCTCTGTACAGAGGAGCTTACACTCTACTGTCCCCTCCCCCCCCACAGTCACATCAGTCTCTGTACCGGAGGAGCTTACACTGTAATGTCCCCTCCCCCCCACAGTCACATCAGTCTCTGTACAAAGGAGCTTACACTCTAATGCCCCCTCCCCCCCACAGTCACATCAGTCTCTGTACAGAGGAGCTTACACTGTAATGTCCCCTCCCCCCCACAGTCACATCAGTCTCTGTACCGGAGGAGCTTACACTCTAATGTCCCCTCCCCCACAGTCACATCAGTCTCTGTACAGAGGAGCTTACACTCTAATGTCCCCTCCCCCACAGTCATATCAGTCTCTGTACAGAAGAGCTTACACTCTAATGTCCCCTCCCCCACAGTCACATCAGTCTCTGTACAGAGGAGCTTACACTCTAATGTCCCCTCCCCCACAGTCATATCAGTCTCTGTACAGAAGAGCTTACACTCTAATGTCCCCTCCCCCACAGTCACATCAGTCTCTGTACAGAGGAGCTTACACTCTAATGTCCCCTCCCCCCACAGTCACATCAGTCTCTGTACAGAGGAGCTTACACTCTAATGTCCCCTCCCCCCACAGTCACATCAGTCTCTGTACCAGAGGAGCTTACACTCTAATGTCCCCTCCCCCACAGTCATATCAGTTTCTGTACCAGAGGAGCTTACACTCTAATGTCCCCTCCCCCCACAGTCACATCAGTCTCTGTACAGAGGAGCTTTCACTCTAATGTCCCCTCCCCCCACAGTCACATCAGTCTCTGTACCAGAGGAGCTTACACTCTAATGTCCCCTCCCCCACAGTCATATCAGTTTCTGTACCAGAGGAGCTTACACTCTAATGTCCCCTCCCCCCACAGTCACATCAGTCTCTGTACAGAGGAGCTTACACTCTAATGTCCCCTCCCCCCCACAGTCACATCAGTCTCTGTACAGAGGAGCTTACACTCTAATGTCCCCTCCCCCCACAATCACATCAGTCTCTGTACAGAGGAGCTTACACTCTAATGTCCCCTCCCCCACAGTCACATCAGTCTCTGTACCAGAGGAGCTTACACTCTAATGTCCCCTCCCCCCACAGTCACATCAGTCTCTGTACAGAGGAGCTTACACTCTAATGTCCCCTCCCCCACAGTCACATCAGTCTCTGTACAGAGGAGCTTACACTCTAATGTCCCCTCCCCCCACAGTCACATCAGTCTCTGTACAGAGGAGCTTACACTCTAATGTCCCCTCCCCCCACAGTCACATCAGTCTCTGTACAGAGGAGCTTACACTCTAATGTCCCCTCCCCCCACAGTCACATCAGTCTCTGTACCAGAGGAGCTTACACTCTAATGTCCCCTCCCCCCACAATCACATCAGTCTCTGTACAGAGGAGCTTACACTCTAATGTCCCCTCCCCCCACAGTCACATCAGTCTCTGTACCAGAGGAGCTTACACTCTAATGTCCCCTCCCCCCACAGTCACATCAGTCTCTGTACAGAGGAGCTTACACTCTAATGTCCCCTCCCCCCACAGTCACATCAGTCTCTGTACAGAGGAGCTTACACTCTAATGTCCCCTCCCCCCACAGTCACATCAGTCTCTGTACAGAGGAGCTTACACTCTAATGTCCCCTCCCCCCACAGTCACATCAGTCTCTGTACCAGAGGAGCTTACACTCTAATGTCCCCTCCCCCACAGTCATATCAGTTTCTGTACCAGAGGAGCTTACACTCTAATGTCCCCTCCCCCCACAGTCACATCAGTCTCTGTACAGAGGAGCTTTCACTCTAATGTCCCCTCCCCCCACAGTCACATCAGTCTCTGTACCAGAGGAGCTTACACTCTAATGTCCCCTCCCCCACAGTCATATCAGTTTCTGTACCAGAGGAGCTTACACTCTAATGTCCCCTCCCCCACAGTCACATCAGTCTCTGTACAGAGGAGCTTACACTCTAATGTCCCCTCCCCCCACAGTCACATCAGTCTCTGTACAGAGGAGCTTACACTCTAATGTCCCCTCCCCCCCACAGTCACATCAGTCTCTGTACAGAGGAGCTTACACTCTAATGTCCCCTCCCCCACAGTCACATCAGTCTCTGTACAGAGGAGCTTACACTCTAATGTCCCCTCCCCCCACAATCACATCAGTCTCTGTACAGAGGAGCTTACACTCTAATGTCCCCTCCCCCACAGTCACATCAGTCTCTGTACAGAGGAGCTTACACTCTAATGTCCCCTCCCCCACAGTCACATCAGTCTCTGTACCAGAGGAGCTTACACTCTAATGTCCCCTCCCCCCACAGTCACATCAGTCTCTGTACAGAGGAGCTTACACTCTAATGTCCCCTCCCCCACAGTCACATCAGTCTCTGTACAGAGGAGCTTACACTCTAATGTCCCCTCCCCCCACAGTCACATCAGTCTCTGTACAGAGGAGCTTACACTCTAATGTCCCCTCCCCCCACAGTCACATCAGTCTCTGTACAGAGGAGCTTACACTCTAATGTCCCCTCCCCCACAGTCACATCAGTCTCTGTACAGAGGAGCTTACACTTTAATGTCCCCTCCCCCACAGTCACATCAGTCTCTGTACAGAGGAGCTTACACTCTAATGTCCCCTCCCCCCACAGTCACATCAGTCTCTGTACAGAGGAGCTTACACTCTAATGTCCCCCCTCCCCCCACAGTCACACACTATTATTATTATACATTTATACACAATATCTGACAAAAGTAAGTACACCCCTCAGTGACATTTGTGTAAATCTTTTCTTCTATCTTTTCATGTGACAACACTGAAGAAATGACACTTGTCTACAATGTAAAGTAGTGAGTGTACAGCTTGTATAACAGTGTAAATTTGCTGTCCCCTCAAAATAACTCAACACACAGCCATTAATGTCTAAACCGCTGGCAACAAAAGTCAGTACACCCCTAAGTGAAAATGTCCAAATTGGGCCCAATTAGCCATTTTCCCTCCCCCAGTGTCATGTGACTCTCAGGTGTGAATGGGGAGCAGGTGTGTTAAATTTGGTGTTATCGCTCTCACTCTCTCATACTGGTCACTGGAAGTACAACATGGTACCTCATGGCAAAGAACTCTCTGAGGATGTGAAAAAAAAGAATTGTTGCTCTACATAAAGATGGCCTAGGCTATAAGAAGATTGCCAAGACCCTGAAACTGATCTGCAGCATGGTGGCCAAGACCATACAGCGGTATAACAGGACAGGCTCCACTCAGAACAGGCCTCGCCATGGTCCACCAAAGAAGTTGAGGTCACGTGCTCAGCGTCATATCCAGAGGTTGTCTTTGGGAAATAGACGTATGAGTGCTGCCAGCATTTCTACAGAGGTTGTAGGGGTGGGGGGGTCAGCCTGTCAGTGCTCAGACCATACGCCGCACACTGCATCAAATTGGTCTGCATGGCTGTCATCCCAGAAGGAAGCCTCTTCTAAAGATGATGCACAAGAAAGTCCGCAAACAGTTGGCTGAAGACAAGCAGACTAAGGACATGAATTACTGGAACCATGTCCTGTGGTCTGATGAGACCAAGATAAACTTATTTGGTTCAGATGGTGACAAGCGTGTGTGGGGGCAACCAGGTGAGAAGTACAAAGACAAGTGTGTCTTGTCTACAGTCAAGCATGGTGGTGGGAGTGTCATGGTCTGGGGCTGCATGAGTGCTGCCGGCACTGGGGAGCTACAGATCATTGAGGGAACCATGAATGCCAACATGTACTGTGACATACTGAAGCAGAGCATGATCCCCTCTCTTCAGAGACTGGACCGCAGGGCAGTATTCCAACATGATAACCACCCCAAACACACCTCCAAGACCACCACTGCCTTGCTAAAGAAGCTGAGGGTAAAGGTGATGGACTGGCCAAGCATGTCTCCAGACCTAAACCCTATTGATCATCTGTGGGACATCCTCAAACGGAAGGTGGAGGAGCGCAAGGTCTCTAACATCCACCAGCTCTGTGATGTCATCATGGAGGAGGAGAAGAGGACTCCAGTGACAACCTGTGAAGCTCTGGTGAACTCCATGCCCAAGAGGGTTAAGGCAGTGCTGGAAAATAATGGTGGCCACACAAAATATTGACACTTTGGGCCCAATTTGGACATTTTCACTTAGGGGTGTACTCACTTTTGTTGCCAGCGGTTTAGACATTAATGGCTGTGTGTTGAGTTATTTTGAGGGGACAGCAAATTTACACTGTTATACAAGCTGTACACTCACTACTTTACATTGTAGACAAGTGTCATTTCTTCAGTGTTGTCACATGAAAAGATAGAAAAGATTTACACAAATGTGACTGAGGGGTGTACTTACTTTTGTCAGATACTGTATATATTAGTTAATACCTATATATAATGAGGTATATACAGTATATTCGCCCACACAGGGTTTCTGCCTTCTGCAACCTGACCACTAGATGGCCCCAGAGTCTCTCTCTGAGTCGGCCCATTATCCTTCCATTGATTGAGCTATTGTCAGAAACCATGAAATCAGACTGAGACAGAAGTACAGTTAAATCACACTTGTTTAATAATAATAACCATTTTATGACTAAGACTATTTTTGACACTTTGTGTTTACAAGTTAAAATTCGTATTTTTTGCTAGAAAATTACTTAGAGCCCCAAACATTATATATATGTTTTTAGCAGAGAATCTAGAGAATGAAATGGAGATTGTTGCAATATTTTATATCACACGGTATTTGTGCAGCGGTTTTTTAAACGCGACTTTTTGGGAAAAGGGACACTCTTGTGAATTTAAAAACAAACAAACAGTAAAGTTAGCCCAATTTTTTTGTATAATGTGAAAGATGATGTTACTCCGAGTAAAGAGATGCCAAACATGTCACGCTTTATAATTGCACGCACTCGAGACAAACTACGGTACATAAAAATCTCCATAGGCGACGCTTTAAATTTTTTTTACGGTTACCAGGTTAGAGTTACAGAGGAGGTCTAGTGCTAGAATTATTGCTCTTGCTCTGACGATCGCGGAGATACCTCACATGTGTGATTTGAACACCATTTACATATGCGGCCGTGACTTCCGCATGCATTTTCTTTGATGCGCGAGCTTGCGGGGACAGGGGTGCTTTAATTTCTTTTTTTATTTATTTTATTTATTTTTATATTAATAAATTGTGTTAAAAAAATTTTGATCACTTTTATTGCTGTCACAAGGAATGTAAACATCTCTTGTGACAGTAATCGGAGGTGACAGGTCCTCTTTATGGAGAGATCTGGGGTCTATAATGAATGTAAACATCCCATGTGACAGTAATAGGAGGTGACAGGTCCTCTTTATGGAGAGATCTGGGGTCTATAATGAATGTAAACATCCCATGTGACAGTAATAGACGGTGACAGGTCCTCTTTATGGAGAGATCTGGGGTCTATAATGAATGTAAACATACTATGTGACAGTAATAGACGGTGACAGGTCCTCTTTATGGAGAGATCTGGGGTCTATAATGAATGTAAACATCCCATGTGACAGTAATAGGTGGTGACAGGTCCTCTTTATGGAGAGATCTGGGGTCTATAATGAATGTAAACATCCCATGTGACAGTAATCGGAAGTGACAGGTCCTCTTTACGGAGAGATATGGGGTCTATAATGAATGTAAACATCCCATGTGACAGTAATAGGAGGTGACAGGTCCTCTTTATGAAGAGATCTGGGGTCTATAATGAATGTATACATCCCATGTGACAGTAATAGGAGGTGACAGGTCCTCTTTATGGAGAGATCTGGGGTCTATAATGAATGTAAACATCCCATGT
This sequence comes from Aquarana catesbeiana, assembly GCA_037953035.1. Classification (NCBI taxonomy): domain Eukaryota; kingdom Metazoa; phylum Chordata; class Amphibia; order Anura; family Ranidae; genus Aquarana; species Aquarana catesbeiana. The sequence continues at coordinate 451,429 of JBBHAA010002661.1, forward strand.
GACAGTAATAGGAGGTGACAGGTCCTCTTTATGGAGAGATCTGGGGTCTATAATGAATGTAAACATCCCATGTGACAGTAATAGGCAGTGACAGGTCCTCTTTATGGAGAGATCTGGGGTCTATAATGAATGTAAACATCCCATGTGACAGTAATAGGAGGTGACAGGTCCTCTTTATGGAGAGATCTGGGGTCTATAATGAATGTAAACATCCCATGTGACAGTAATAGGAGGTGACAGGTCCTCTTTATGGAGAGATCTGGGGTCTATAATGAATGTAAACATCCCATGTGACAGTAATAGGTGGTGACAGGTCCTCTTTATGGAGAGATCTGGGGTCTATAATGAATGTAAACATCCCATGTGACAGTAATAGGTGGTGACAGGTCCTCTTTATGGAGAGATCTGGGGTCTATAATGAATGTAAACATCCCATGTGACAGTAATAGGCAGTGACAGGTCCTCTTTATGGAGAGATCTGGGGTCTATAATGAATGTAAACATCCCATGTGACAGTAATAAATGGTGACAGGTCCTCTTTATGAAGGGATCTAAAAGACTTCCAATCCCTCCTTTGCACTTCAAAGTATTCAGATCGCCGTTTTCGGCAATTCTGAATACTGTATATTTTTTTAAAACCGGCGCCATTGGCAGCTCAGTAAACGGGAAGTGATGTCATGACGTTGCTTCCGTGTTTACAATTAGGAGACTGGAATGAAGCCGCTTATGGCTTCGTTCCAGTCTGTCTCTAGCCGCCGGAGGTGGCGGATTGTTGATCAGGCCTCCCAGTGTAACAGGAGGCCCGGTAAGCGCGGCGGGAGGCAGCGGGAGGGGGAGGAGTCCCCTCCCGCTCCTCCGGTATAACAGCTGAGCGGCTTTTAGCCGAATCGGTTGTTATACCTGGAAAGCCGGCTCTAAAAAACAGTACCGGGATGATGCCTGCAGCTGTGGGCATCATCCGGTATAACCCCCGAAAGCCGAGGCCCCACATCTGCGTACCATCGGTGGGAAGGGGATAATAATAAAGAGGTAAACAGAGTAAACGTAGTCAAATCATAGCCAGAGTTCAGGAACCGGAACGGATAGTCAGACAAGCCAAAATGTCAGGGAGCCAGAGAGCAGTGTAGTAGAACAACAAGCAGGATCCGGAGCCAGAAGGAATGTCAGCCAAGCAAGTCTTTAACAGGAACACAGGAGAGCGTCTCTAGAGATGTGACCAAGGCGAAGGCAGATATCATCAGGACTGGACGGCTTAAGTAGGCAGGACTGATGAGCAGCATATCATCAACAGGTGAGTCACTGCGGAGAGAGAAGAGAGCTGGCAATTAGCCGACAGCTGAGCATCCAGCTCAGAGAAGGAAGGGCTGAGCCCGGCCCTGACAGCTATAGGGTGGAGTTTTGTCAGATTTTTCTATAATAATTATAATAAATTTGTAAAATTAAAAACAATCTCTCCGTCCTCAGAATCTGACGCCAGTTTGGTGCCAACGTTATGTATGAAGTTTCATTTCCATGCTCAGCTCACTTGTCTCATAATGAGTAAAACGCGTCGGTGGGTGGGGACACGTCATCAGCATTGGAGCCGCAGAGCATTCTTACCAGAAGTTGCCGGTTCCCTGGCTGTCAATGTCATCCTTCAGCACAGATACAGAATATGGATGTAGATGACAACCAGAGAAGAATGACCAAGAAAGCCGAGGATCACCTATCTCCATGATGACCTGCGTGAGAAGTGTTTGATGGAAGCAGCTGCCGGCCTTATAAATGACATCATCACCCCCAGCCTAGCATGGAATCCTGCCAACTGCGCCAAAAAGAATGTGCGGATGTGGAAAGTGATAGATGTATGAGATAAATCCGCGCAATGGATTAGGTATTTTGTTATGGGTGTGGCTGCTGCCTCTACAGATACAATACCACCTAGGTGGAATGTATTAGAAAATGGTAAAAAAGCAGGAGTAGTATGGCGCTGCCCTTATGGAGATAAAACGGATTTTTTCTTTGTAGTGAACAGTGACTCTATGTGTTACCTAGTATCCATAATTCCTAAAGTATTCCTTTTAAAGATGGTTATTATAAACCTGTGTGTGCCAAAAACATTGAGTATGTTTATATTCAAATCTGTGACTGGTGCTGGATTCTTACTAATAAAAGTAATATAGCAACATAAGGTGCTTCAATTAATCAACAAAAGTGCATTATGCAAAATCAATAAAGTGACCAGTGCTAAATCATACAAATTCATACAAAATTGTGTAAGATGTAGAAGATAAATCCACGCAATGAATTAAGTATTTTGTTATGGGTGTGGCTGCTGCCTCTACAGATACAATACCACCTAGATGGAATGTATTAGAAAAAAAAAAAAGCAGGAGTAATATGGCGCTGCCCTTATGGAGATAACACAGATTTTTTCTTTGTAGTGAACAGTGATTCTATGTGTTACCTAGTATCCATAATTCCTAAAGTATTCCTTTTAAAGATGATTGTTTATAAACCTGTGTGTGCCAAAAAATTGAGTGTTTTTATATTAATCTGTGACTGGTGCTGGATTCTTACTAATAAAAGTGAAATAGCAACATAAGGTGCTTCAATTAATCAACAGTAGGGATGAGCCGAACACCCCCCTGTTCGGTTCGCACCAGAACATGCGAACAGGAAAAAAGTTTGTTCGAACACGCGAACACCGTTAAAGTCTGTGGGACACGAACATGAATAATCAAAAGTGCTAATTTTAAAGGCTTATATGCAAGTTATTGTCATAAAAAGTGTTTGGGGACCTGGGTCCTGCCCCAGGGGACATGGATCAATGCAAAAAAAAGTTTTAAAAACGGCCATTTTTTCAGGAGCAGTGATTTTAATAATGCTTAAAGTCAAACAATAAAAGTGTAATATCCCTTTAAATTTCGTACCTGGGGGGTGTCTATAGTATGCCTGTAAAGGGGCGCATGTTTCCCGTGTTTAGAACAGTCTGACAGCAAAATTACATTTTGAAGGAAAAAACCCATTTAAAACTACCCGCGGCTATTGCATTGCCGACAATACACATAGAAGTTCATTGATAAAAACGGCATGGAATTCCCACAGGGCAACCCCGAACCAAAATAAAAAAAAAATGACGTGGGAGTCCCCCTAAATTCATACCAGGCCCTTCAGGTCTGGAATGGATATTAAGGGGAACCCCGGCCAAAATTTAAAAAAAAATGACGTGGGGTTCCCCCAAAAATCCATACCAGACCCTTATCCGAGCACGCAACCTGGCAGGCCGCAGGAAAAGAGGGGGGGACGAGAGTGCACCCCCCCTCCTGAACCGTACCAGGCCACATGCCCTCAACATTGGGAGGGTGCTTTGGGGTAGCCCCCCAAAACACCTTGTCACCATGTTAATGAGGACAAGGGCCCCATCCCCACAACCCTGGCGGTGGTTGTGGGGGTCTGCGGGCGGGGGGGCTTATCAGAATCTGGAAGCCCCCTTTAACAAGGGGACCCCTAGATCCCGGCCCCCCCTGTGTGAAATGGTAAGGGGGTACTTACCCCTACCATTTCACTAAAAAACTGTCAAAAATGTTAAAAATGACAAGAGACAGTTTTGACAATTCCTTTATTTAAATGCTTCTTCTTTCTTCTATCTTCCTTCATCTTCTGGTTCTTCTGGCTCTTCTGGTTCTTCCTCCGGCGTTCTCATCCAGCATCTCCTCTGCGGCATCTTCTATCTTCTTCTCCCGGGCCGCTCCGCACCCATGGCATGGGGGAGGCTCCCGCTCTTCTCTTCTTCTTTTCTTCTCTTCTTCTCTTCTTCTCTTCTTCATTTTCTTCTCCGGGCCGCTCCGCACCCATGCTGGCATGGAGGGAGGCTCCCGCTGTGTCATGAAGATCCTGCCAGTAATCAGCGATCCAGACGCAGGGGGACACAGCCACGGGTTCCACTGCGCATGCGCGCGCGTTCACGGGTGCTGTCACGCACGGGCACGCGCGCGCGCACTCCCGGCTAGTGCCAGGCGGGCTATTTAAACCAGCCTGTCACACTCTATCCCCGCTGTCTGCTCTACAGCGTTCCGTGTGCCTTAACCTGATCTGACCTGTGTACTCTGCTATCTGACCCGGCTTCCTGTTAGACCATCCTGCTATCCGCCTGCACCAGACCCTCTTGGCTTGCCTGACCATCCCTCTGTGTTGTCCCTGGTACCTCTGCTGATCGACCGATACCGACCTCCGGCTTGCCTGACCATCCCTCTGTGTTGTTCCTGGTACCTCTGCTGATCGACCGATACCGACCTCCGGCTTGTTTGACCATCCCTCAGTCTGATACCTGTATCCAGGCTACTACCTGGTGCCTTGTTCCTGGTTCCAGTCCAACGTTCCAGGCTACTACCTGCTGCTTGTTCCAGGTTCCAGTCCAGCGTTCCAGGCTACTACCTGCTGCTTTGTTCCTGGTTCCAGTCCAGCGTTCCAGGCTACTACCTGCTGCTTTGTTCCTGGTTCAGTCCTGCTTCCTTACCTGCTGTGGCTCCGGGTCCTCTCTGCATTGAAGCTTCCTCTTCAGCTTCTGGATCCAGAGGGTGCCACCACTCCTGAACTTCCGGTGACTTTCGATCCTGCCAGGCACCCATACCACTCCTCACTCCTGGCCTTCTGTCTCCATTCCAGAGGAACAGGAGTGGGAGCTGTAAGGGAGGTCCTTCTCTGCACTTCGGGCTCAAAATCTACCAGGTACGTGACACGCTGTGTGATGGCGCTCCTCGTCTGACAGTTCTTAAATAACGGGGGGCGGGGCCACCCGGCGCCCCCTCTGACGCACAGTGACTTGACGGGACTTTCCTGTGACGTCACGGGGAATCCCATCATGTCCCGTGCGTCAGAGGGGGCGGGGTCACCGGGTGGCCCCGTCCCCCGTTATTTAAGAACCGTCAGACGAGGAGCGCCGCCACACAGCAGGAGCCTCCCTCCATGCCAGCATGGATGCGGAGCGGCCCGGAGAAGAAAATGAAGAAGAGAAGAAGAGAAGAAAAGAAGAAGAGAAGAGCGGAAGCCTCCCCCCATGCCATGGGTGCGGAGCGGCCCGAGGAGAAGAAGATAGAAGACACCGCGGAGGAGATGCTGGACGAGAATCGCCGGAGGAAGAACCAGAAGAACCAGAAGATGAAGGAAGATAGAAGAAAGAAGAAGCATTTAAAATAAAGGAATTGTCAAAAACTGTCTCTGTCATTTTTAACATTTTTTGACAGTTTTTTAGTGAAATGGTAGGGGTAAGGTACCCCCTTACCATTTCACACAGGGTGGGGCTGGGATCTAGTGGTCCCCTTGTTAAAGGGAGCTTCCAGATTCCGGTTAAGCCCCCCGCCCGCAGACCCCCACAACCACCGGCCAGGGTTGTGGGGATGAGGCCCTTGTCCTCATCAACATGGGGACAAGGTGTTTTGGGGGGCTACCCCAAAGCACCCTCCCAATGTTGAGGGCAATGTGGCCTGGTACGGTTCAGGAGGGGGGGTTCACTCTCGTCCCCCCCTCTTTTCTGCGGCCTGCCAGGTTGCGTGCTCGGATAAGGGGTCTGGTATGGATTTTTGGGGGGACCCCACGCCGTTTTTTTTTTTTTTTTTTGGCGCGGGGTTCCCCTTAAAATCCATACCAGACCTGAAGGGTCTGGTATGGAATTTAGGGGGAACCCCACGTCATTTTTTTTAATTTTGGCCGGGGTTCCCCTTAATATCCATACCAGACCTAAACGGCCTGGTATGGAATTTAGGGGGACTCCCACTTCATTTTTTTTTAAATTTTGGTTCGGGGTTCCCCTGTGGGAATTCCCATGTCTTTTTTTATCAATGAACTTCTATGTGTATTGTCGGCAATGCAATAGCCGCGGGTAGTTTTTAAATGGGTTTTTTCCTTCAAAATATAATTTTGCTGTCAGACTGTTCTAAACACGGGAAACATGCGCCCTTTACAGGCATACTATAGACACCCCCCAGCTACGAAATTTAAAGGGATATTACACTTTTATTGTTTGACTTTTTGCATTGATCCATGTCGCCTGGGGCAGGACCCAGGTCCCCAAACACTTTTTATGACTATAACTTGCATATAAAGCCTTTAAAATGAGCACTTTTGATTTCTCCCATAGACTTTCAAGGGTGTTCTGCGGCATTCGAATTGCCGCGAACACCCAAATTGTTCGCTGTTCGGCGAACAGCCAATGTTCGAGTCGAACATGAGTTTGACTCGAACTCGAAGCTCATTCCTAATCAACAGAAGTGCATTGTGCTAAATCAATAAAGTGACCAGTGCTAAATCATACAAATTCATACAAAATTGTGCAAATTATCCATCATAAATAGTGACTGATGTGCTGTAACCAGTATTAATTGGAATAGGAAAAGTTCTGTTTGTGAGAAAAAGTTCTTTTTGGAGTGTTTGAAGTGTTCAATCTTTGAGGATCAAATATCTGTAGGAAAACTTCTTATCCAGGTGCTGGTTCTTAAATTAGTGCCTTGTCTGCATGCTCTGACAATGCTTGCACTCACCAGATTCTCCTTTCCCCTGCAGCGGTATAGGCGGTCACAGTGTCTGCTACTGTGTAGCAATCAAGATTCCCCCAAACTTTACTGGCATGTTATGGTGTGATATTTACATGTAAAGGAAAGAAGGTATGCCCATCGCGTAAAACCATAAGAGAACTTTTATTAAAGCTTAATTAATATATGTACTCACATCTTAAATGAAAAAACGAGCATAAGAAAAAGATATCGAATTCCCTTTTTTAGAGGTGCTGCAAGGCGTCCGTAGCCCGCCCTACACGTGTTTCGTCGTCAGACTTCTACTGGGCGTTCATCTTGCTGCACCTCCTGAGTTTAAATAGTGTGGCCCGTAATAGGTGCAATTACTAATGAATCGGTGGCCATTTTTGCTAAGGTTTTGAGGACCGAAGCCTAATGGAATTGACCATTGAGTTGTTATTGCTTGCCATTTTGTTGGGGATGTTGTGGAGGACACATAACAAACATCAAAAAATGGATATCATAAACACAACGTCTCAAGACATTTTAAAGACTACCACAATAAAGATCTGTCATGTATGTATTCTATGGGATCGATAAAATTAAAGGACATTGGAGGGGTGAGAACAAAATAATCAAAATCTCACAAAATGAGACCAAATGGATCTTCCTACTGGACACCCTCCAACCGGCAGGAATGAACATAGACGTGGTTCTAAATTGTTTCCTTCCAAATTTCTAGAATCACAAACCATTCTCATTTTTATTATTCTAGCATTTTTAAGATTCTTTATAATAACCATCTTTAAAAGCAATACTTTAGGAATTATGGATACTAGGTAACACATAGAGTTATTGTTCACTACAAAGAAAAAATCCGTTTTATCTCTATAAGGCAGCGCTATACTACTCCTGCTTTTTACCGGATGTGGAAAGTACCACATTATGGCCACACGATGGCGCTGAGCGTGTTTATTCTCTATGATACTCAGCCATAATTTGGTCTTCTCCCCATTCACGCTAGATGGCGCTGATGAACATTTACAGGCAGTCCCCGAGTTACGAACGGGTTAGGGACTGCCTGTTCGTTCTTAAGGCTTAAGCACGTGCGCAGAATGGCAGAGATGCCATTTTCCCATGTTTTCCGCTGTTTTCCGATGTGCCCGCCGATGGCGCCCTCCGTTCGTAAGTAGGAGTCGTTCACAAGTCGGAGGTTCGTAACTCAGGGACCTCCTGTATTCCCTATGATACTCAGCCCCACCTAGTGGCCATAATATGTTATTTTTCCCCACTCACACTAGATGGAGCTGATGAGAATACTTATTTTCTATAATACTCAGCGCCATCTAGTGGCCATAATACGGTATTCTCCCTATTCACACTAGATCAGCGGTTTCTCAACCTGGGGGTCGATTGCCGTTTTGCCAGGGGGTCACGAATGCTGGCCGAGATGGACCCGAAGTTACTGGCGGAGTCTGTCCGTCTCGGCCAGCGAGATGTCATTTCCTGGAGAGGAGAGACCGCACGGAAGTGATGTTCTGTGGCCGCCATCTTGGTACTCTCGTCCGCAGTAAGGCTACACTTAGAAGTCGGCAAGCAGACATCTATTTACACCACCGAAGTTCACTTGCTGCGGACGAGTGTACCAAGAGGGGCGGCGACGAAACATCACTTGCTGAATCTAAGAACACCTGTGACTTCTGGTAAGTCAGAAACACAGTAAATGCTGACATGACAACATTTTTTTTATTATGGTACATATCATTTATATATATATATATACACGTCCCAGTTGGTTCCTCAAAAGTGGTTATTCTGTGCCAGTGCTAGATACATGTTTGGGTGCTATACACTTTGTATATCTAGCACTGGCACGGAATAACCACTTTTGAGGAACCAACCGGGACGTTTAAATATAAATCAGTGGTGGGGGCGCAAACAAACTGAAAAAATCTGAAAAATAAAAACCCATCAAAATGTTGCCACTGTGCCATCAAACACAGCCACTGTGCCCATCAATTGTTGCCACTGTGCCCATCAATTGTCGCCACTGTGCCATCAAACACAGCCACTGTGCCCATCAATTGTCACCACTGTCCCATCAAACGCCACCACTGTGCCATCAAATGCAGCCACTGTGCCCATAAATTGTTGCCACTGTGCCAGCAAACGCCACCACTGTGCCATCAAATGCAGCCACTGTGCCCATCAATTGTCACCACTGTCCCATCAAACGCCACCACTGTGCCATCAAATGCAGCCACTGTGCCCATCAATTTGTTGCCACTGTGCCAGGCAAACGCCACCACTGTGCCATCAAATGCAGCCACTGTGCCCATCAATTGTTGCCACTGTGCCAGCAAACGCCACCACTGTGCCATCAAATGCAGCCACTGTGCCCATCAATTGTTGCCACTGTGCCAGCAAACGTTGCCACTGTGTAGCCACTGTGGCCCATCAATTGTCGCCACTGTGCCATCAAACACAGCCACTGTGCCCATCAATTGTCGCCACTGTGCCAGCAAACGCCGCAAACTGTGCCATCAAACGCAGGAACTATGCCCTTTAATTGTTGGCACTGTGCCCAAACGCAGCCACTGTGCCCATCAATTGTCACCACTATGCCAGCAAACGTTGCCACTGTGCAGCCACTGTGCCCATCAATGGTTGCCACTGTGCCATCAAACACAGCCACTGTGCCCATCAATTGTCGCAACTGCCAGCAAACGCCGCCACTGTGCCATCAAATGCAGCCACTGTGCTCATCAATTGTCGCCACTGTGCCATCAAACACAGCCACTGTGCCCATCAATTGTCGCCACTGTGCCATCAAACACAGCCACTGTGCCATCAATTGTCACCACTGTGCCATCAAACACAGCCACTGTGCCCATCAATTGTCACCACTGTCCCATCAAACGCCACCACTGTGCCATCAAACACAGCCACTGTGCCCATCAATTGTCACCACTGTCCCATCAAATGCCACCACTGTGCCATCAAATGCAGCCACTGTGCTCATCAATTGTCGCCACTGTGCCAGCAAATGCAGCCACTGTGCCCATCAATTGTCGCCACTGTGCCAGAAAATCTCGCCACTGTGCAGCCACTGTGCCCATCAATTGTCACCACTGTGCCCATCAATTGTCGCCACTGTGCCAGCAAACGCGACCAACGAAAATAAATTTTACTGTTAGGGGTCCCCACAACTTGGGAAATGTTATCAAGGGGTCACGGCCCTAGAGCGGTTGAGAACCACTGCACTACATGGAGCTGATGAGAATACTTATTCCCTATTATAGTACTCAGCGCCATCTAGTGGCCATAATGCGGTATTTTCCCCATTCACACTAGAAGGCGCTGAGGAGAATACTTATTCCCTATGATACTCAGCACCATCTAGTGGCCATAATGCGGTATTCCACCAATTCACACTAGATGGCGCTGATGAGAATACTTATTCTCTATGATACTCAGCCCCATCTAGTGGCCATAATGCGGTATTCTCTCATTCACTACTAGATGGAGTTGATAAGAAAACGTATTCCCCATGATTATGATACTCATCGCCATCTAGTGGCCATAATGTTGTATTTCCCACATCCACAGTTAGCAGGATTCGAAATTGTGCAGAAAAACAAGTCCAGACATACTTAAAATCTTTGCAAATTTATTTTGTACATAAGTATCACAGACTTCTGTACATGGGAGGAGCTTGTGAAACTTCTGTACATGAGAGGAGCCTGTGATACTTCTGTACATGGAGGAGCCTGTGATACTTCTGTACATGGGAGGAGCCTGTGATACTTCTGTACATGGGAGGAGCCTGTGATACTTATGTACATGAGAGGATCCTGTGATACTTATGTACATGAGAGGATCCTGTGATACTTATGTACATGGGAGGAGCCTGTGATACTTATGTACATGGGAGGATCCTGTGATACTTATGTACATGGGAGGAGCCTGTGATACTTATGTACAGGGAGGAGTCTGTGATACTTATGTACATGGGAGGAGCCTGTGATACTTATGTACATGGAGGAGCCTGTGATACTTATGTCCATGGGAGGAGCCTGTGATACTTATGTACATGGGAGGAGCCTGTGATACTTATGTACATGGGCAGAGCCTGTGATACTTATGTACATGGGAGGAGCTTGTGATACTTATGTACATGGAGGAGCCTGTGATACTTATGTACATGGGAGGAGTCTGTGATACTTATGTCCATGGGAGGAGCCTGTGATACTTATGTACATGGGAGGAGCTGTGATACTTATGTACATGGGAGGAGCCTGTGATACTTATGTCCATGGGAGGATCCTGTGATACTTATGTACATGGGAGGAGTCTGTGATACTTATGTACATGGGAGGAGCCTGTGATACTTGTGTACATGGGAGGAGTCTGTGATACTTATGTACATGGGAGGAGCCTGTGATACTTATGTCCATGGGAGGAGCCTGTGATACTTATGTACATGGGAGGAGTCTGTGATACTTATGTACATGAGAGGATCCTGTGATACTTCTGTACATGAGAGGAGCCTGTGATACTTATGTCCATGGGAGGAGCCTGTGATACTTATGTACATGGAGGAGCCTGTGATACTTATGTCCATGGGAGGAGCCTGTGATACTTATGTACATGGGAGGAGTCTGTGATACTTATGTACATGAGAGGATCCTGTGATACTTCTGTACATGGGAGGAGTCTGTGATACTTATGTCCATGGGAGGAGCCTGTGATACTTATGTACATGGGAGGAGCCTGTGATACTTATGTCCATGGGAGGAGCCTGTGATACTTATGTACATGGGAGGAGTCTGTGATACTTATGTACATGAGAGAATCCTGTGATACTTATGTACATGGGAGGAGCCTGTGATACTTCTGTACATGGGAGGAGCCTGTGATACTATTGTACATGGGAGGAGCTTGTGATACTTCTGTACATGGGAGGAGCTTGTGATACTTCTGTACATGGGAGGAGCTTGTGATACTTCTGTACATGGAGGAGTCTGTGATACTTATGTACATGGGAGGAGTCTGTGATACTTATGTACATGGGAGGAGCCTGTGATACTTATGTACATGGGAGGAGCCTGTGATACTTATGTACGTGGGAAGAGCCTGTGATACTTATGTACATGGGAGGAGCCTGTGATACTTATGTACGTGGGAAGAGCCTGTGATACTTATGTACATGGGAGGAGTCTGTGATACTTATGTACATGGGAGGAGTCTGTGATACTTATGTACATGGGAGGAGTCTGTGATACTTATGTACATGGGAGGAGTCTGTGATACTTATGTACATGGGAGGAGTCTGTGAATACTTATGTACATGGAGGAGTCTGTGAATACTTATGTACATGGGATTTTTATTTCTTTATTTTTTATTTTTAATAAATTTGCAAAGATTTCAAACAAACTTCTTTCACGTTGTTATTACGAGGGATTGTTTTGTAGAATTTTGACAAATACATCATCTTTTTTTGCTTTTAAATATAAAGGAGAGATTTGGGGACTTTTTGACCTGAGATCTCTCCATAAAGAGGACCTGTCATCTCTTATTTGTATTACATGAGATGTTTACATTCCTGTAATAGGAATAAAAGTGATCAAAAAAAAATTACAACAGCCGCCATTTTATTCTCTGGGGTCTCTGCTAACTATATATATATATATATATATATATATATATATATATATATATATATAATATATATATATTACGTTTGAGGGTTCTAAGTAATTTTCAAGCAAAAAAAATTTTTTTTTTTTTATTTGTACACACAAATGTCAGAAAAAAGGCCCGATCTCCAAGTGGTAAAAACAGAAAATGCCGTATTTGCCCACCAGATGGAGCTGGAGTTTGGATATTTGAATGATACTTAGCTCCATCTGGTGGCCACATGTGGAATTTTAATGTTTTAATGAAATGATTTACATTGGGGACTGCACAGGATATGGTCTATTTGCATTGGATTTTTTCCCCCTTATTTGCACAGAACGGGGGGGGGGGGGGGGATGCAAATTGTATATAAATAAACGCCATTAAATATATTTGGTTGTGCCGGATGGAAAAAGTTTGCTGTGTCCCTGTGGGGTGTACAATTCGTAACCTGAAAAGAAGGGTGACCATAAAATATTCAATGTATGTGGGAGGAAAATGCTGCATTTGGCCACTAGATGGAGCTGGAGATGGAAATGTTTTATGAGACTCGGCTCCATCTAGTGGCCAAATGGCACATGTTACATTTCAAATCAATGGCTTACATTGGAACAGTGCAGGATATAGTATATTTACATTCGTTTTTTGCCCAATTCACACAGAACGAAGGTTCGTGCACTTTTACTGGGTGAACGGCTATGCAAATATTTTACAAATGAACCCCATAAAGTAATTTTGGTTGTGTTGGATGTAAAAAGTTCGCTGTTTCCCCGTGGGGTGTACAATGCCTTGGAGGAAGAGGCGGGTGGCCATTAAATATACAATGTATGTTGGAGGAAAATGCTGCACTTGGCCACTAGATGGAGCTGGAGATGGAAATATCTATGAGACTCGGCTCCATCTAGTGGCCAAATGTGGTATTTTCCATTTTAATCAATGACACATTCGAACAGTGCAGGATATAGTTTATTTACACCTCTGTATGTGGGAGATATTCTCCCCATTCACACTAAATGGTGCTGATGAGCATACCTATTACCTATGATACTCGGCCCCATCAGTATTCCTCCCGTTCACACTAGATGGCGCTGATGAGCATTCCTATTACCATTATACTCAGCGCCATCTAGTGGCCATAATATGGGCTTCATTACAAAATATGTATGTTGGAGGAAAATACTGCATTTAGCCACTAGATGGAGCTGGAGATGAAAACATCTTTGAGACTCGGCTCTATCTAGTGGCCAAATGTGGTATTTTCTATTTTAAATCAGTGACTTACATTCGAACAGTGCAGGATATAGTTTATTTACATTTGTTTTTTTCCCAATTGGCACAGAACGAAGGTTCAGGCACTTTTACAGAGTGAATGGCTGTGCAAATATTTTAGAAATGAACCCCATAAAGTATTTTTAGTTTTGTTGGACGGAGTACTCCATGGGGAGTACAATGCCCATAAAATATACAATGTCAGGATAATGTGGGGTTTGGTGGGTACAAGGAGCTACCATGGAAGGAACTACAAGTCTCAGCATACTGGGGGGGACAGGACATGGGAGATAATTTTCCCATTCACACTAGATGGCGCTGATGGGCATACCTATTACCATTATACTCAGCGCCATCTAGTGGCCATAATATGGGCTTCATTTACAAAATATGTATGTTGGAGGAAAATGCTGCATTTAGCCACTAGATGGAGCTGGAGATGAAAATGTCTAGGAGACTTGGCTCCATCTAGTGGCCAAATGTGGTATTTTCCATTGTAAATGAATGAATTACATTCAAACAGTGCAGGATACAGCCCTTTTTTACATTTGTTTTTTTTTTTTTTTTTGCCTACCTCACACAGAACGAAGCACTTTTACTGGTAAATATGTTTTATAAAATGCTTTATAAATGAACCCCATAAAATATTTTTAGTTCTGCTGGATGGAAGAAATTCACTGTTTCCCCATGGGGAGTACAATACCCATAAAATATACAATGTCAGGATATTGTGGGACTTGGTGGGTACAAGGAGCTGCCATGGAAGAACTACAAGCCTCAGCATACTGGGTGTGACAGGACACCTCTGTACATTGGGAGAGAAATGCTGCATTTGGCCACTAGATGGAGCTGGAGATAGAAATGTCTATGAGACTCGGCTCCATCTAGTGGCCAAATTTGGTATTTTCTATTTTAAATGAATAACTACATTTGAAGAGTGCAGGATATAGCCTTTTTACATTTGTTTTTTTCCCTATTCGCACAGAAGGAAGGTCCGTGTACTTTTACTGGGTGAATGACCCATTTGCATCATTTTGAATATCTGGCACTTTTACAATTAGGAAAGAGCTGAAATTAGAGGAGATAAAAGTCTGCATGTGGCAGGCTGCCCAGAGAGGAGACCGATCGCTCTACATAGGGAGGTCAGGTGACAATGAGACCCAATGGGATTGGAGACTGACATCATTCTGTATTAGTTATCGATCGGATCAATGAACAGAAACAAAGACTCTGAAACTGCACTGCCTGACAACTTGTAAAATCATGCCGTACCTATTGTAAGCCACTCACAATGTGCATTAGAAGTCAGATAGAGCCCGCCTCATTTCCTGGCTGTAGGACATTCAGCATCATCTAGCCCTTTGCTCCCCAGCCTGACTGTCCCTGGCCATACCCCTTCCATTCATTGGATTTCAATACATGGAGGCTCAGCATCACATGTGGGTGTTACCTATGCAAATAAAGCCTTCCTAAGACCGCCTCCTCCAGATTGCACCCGCCCACTGAGGCATCTTGATATTTGCATAACACCTCCCACTGCTTGCATCAGGACTGAGGGCTCTTAAGAGGAGTGCTGAGGCTGGGGGGGGGGCGGTGATGTTTTCAGGAAGCTACATACAGCCCCTCCCACCAGCCATGATCTGCCTGCATTGCCTAGAGAACCACAGAGACCCGGGCATAAAATAAGGAATGAATGAAAATGGAAAAGTTTTATTTAAAATATCATTATAATGTGGAGGGGGACCTGCGGGTGACACCATGGACACACCTGGGGGTGGACCCACCATCCTGCCAGACGGAGGTTACTGGGAACAAACGGCTCAGAATTGTTCTGAGTGTTTGAAGAAGAGCTTAAAATCTGGAGAGCAAACAGAAATCACAATGTGACATCGACCCCGCCCACAGCGCCATTCATCCAATCGTATGTGTCAACCGCAGATCCTCCATACAGAGGAACCAGACTACCCCTCCCCCCACCTGCTGAACCCTGAGCGAACCCGACCCATAGAGGAGAATAATATCGAGCCACCAACCGATATACATCACCCATAATGCTGCAAATACGTCCTATAATGCCCCCGTATATAATGGGTATATCCCCCCTGTATATAATGGGTATAGGTCCCCCCTGTATATAATGGGTATAGTCCCCTGTATATAATGGTATATCCCCCCTGTATATAATGGGTATATGTCCCCCCCTATATATAATGGGTATATGTCCCCCCTGTATATAATGGGTATAGGCCCCCTATATATAATGGGTATAGGTCCTCTCTGTATATAATGGGTATATGTCCCCCTGTATATAATAGGTATATGTCCCCCCTGTATATAATGGGTACATGTCCCCCCTGTATATAATGTGTATATGCCCCCTGTATATAATGGGTATATGCCCCCCTGTATATAATGGGTATATGCCCCCTGTATATAATGGGTATATCCCCCCGTATTATAATGGGTATATGGCCCCCCTGTATATAATGGGTATATGCCCCTGTATATAATGGGTATATGCCCCCCCTGTATATAATGGGTATATGCCCCCCCTGTATATAATGGGTACATGTCCCCCCATATATAATGGGTATATGGCCCCCCTGTATATAATGGGTATATGCCCCCTGTATATAATGGGTATATGCCCCCCCTGTATATAATGGGTATATGCCCCCCTGTATATATGGGTACATGTCCCCCCTGTATATAATGGGTATATGCCCCCCCTGTATATAATGGGTATATGCCCCCCCTGTATATAATGGGTACATGTCCCCCCTGTATATAATGGGTATATATCCCCCCTGTAAATAATAGGTATATCCCCCCTGTATATAATAGGTATATGTCCCCCTGTATATAATAGGTACATGTCCCCCCTGTATATAATGGGTATATGCCCCCCTGTATATAATGGGTATATGCCCCCTGTATATAATGGGTATATGCCCCCTGTATATAATGGGGTATATGCCCCCCCCTGTATATAATGGGTATATGTCCCCCTGTATATAATGGGTATATGTCCCCCCTGTATATAATGGGTATATGTCCCCCCTGTATATAATAGGTATATGTCCTCCCTGTATATAATGGGTATATGTCCCCCCTGTATATAATAGGTATATGTCCCCCCTGTATATAATGGGTATCTCCCCTGTATATAATGGGTATATCCCTCCTGTATATAATAGGTATATGTCCCCCCTGTATATAATGGGGTATATGCCCCCTGTATATAATGGGTATATGCCCCTGTATATAATGGGTATATGCCCCCCTGTATATATGGGTATATGTCCCCCTGTATATAATGGGTATATGTCCCCCCTGTATATAATGGGTATATGTCCCCCCTGTATATAAATGGGTATATGTCCCCACTGTATATAATGGGTATATGTCCCCCCTGTATATAATGGGTATATGCCCCCCCTGTATATAATGGGTATATGTCCCCCCTGTATATAATGGGTATCCCCCTGTATATAATGGGTATATGTCCCCCTGTATATAATGGGTATATGTCCCCCCTGTATATAATAGGTATATGTCCTCCCTGTATATAATGGGTATATGTCCCCCCTGTATATAATAGGTATATGTCCCCCCTGTATATAATGGGTATCTCCCCTGTATATAATGGGTATATCCCTCCTGTATATAATAGGTATATGTCCCCCCTGTATATAATGGTATATGCCCCCTGTATATAATGGGTATATGCCCCCTGTATATAATGGGTATATGCCCCCCTGTATATAATGGGTATATGTCCCCCTGTATATAATGGGTATATGTCCCCCCTGTATATAATGGGTATATGTCCCCCCTGTATATAATGGGTATATGTCCCCACTGTATATAATGGTATATGTCCCCCTGTATATAATGGGTATATGCCCCCCCTGTATATAATGGGTATATGTCCCCCCTGTATATAATGGGTATCCCCCTGTATATAATGGGTATATGTCCCCCCTGTATATAATGGGTATATGTCCCCCTGTATATAATGGGTATAGGCCCCCCCTGTATATAATGGGTATATGCCCCCCCTGTATATAATGGGTATATGTCCCCCCTGTATATAATGGGTATCCCCCTGTATATAATGGGTATATGTCCCCCCTGTATATAATAGGTATATGTCCCCCCTGTATATAATGGGTACATGTCCCCCTGTATATAATGGGTATATCCCTCCTGTATATAATGGGTATATGTCCCCCCTGTATATAATGGGTATATCCCCCCTGTATATAATAGGTATATCCCCCCTGTATATAATGGGTATATGCCCCCCTGTATATAATGGGTATATCCCCCCCTGTATATAATGGGTTATA
Organism: Aquarana catesbeiana; assembly: GCA_037953035.1. Classification (NCBI taxonomy): domain Eukaryota; kingdom Metazoa; phylum Chordata; class Amphibia; order Anura; family Ranidae; genus Aquarana; species Aquarana catesbeiana. Next base: position 469,221 of record JBBHAA010002661.1, read on the forward strand.
TGCCCCCCCTGTATTATAATGGGTATATGTCCCCCCTGTATATAATAGGTATAATCCCCCCTGTATATAATAGGTATATGTGCCCCCTGTATATAATGGGTATATGCCCCCTGTATATAATGGGTATATCCCCCCCCTGTATATAATGGGTATATGCCCCCCTGTATATAATGGGTATATGTGCCCCTGTATATAATGGGTATATGTCCCCCTGTATATAATAGGTATATATCCCCCCTGTATATAATGGGTATATGGCATCGTGGGAAGGTGAAGTTGTCGGTCCGGTCGCCCAGGTTGGGATTATGTTGGAAATTCCGCGGGGGCGACAAAACGATATTTTTAGAGCGATCGCCTTCTGGCGGTGTGACCTTCAATTGTCGGTAAATTATAATCTCTTCTCACTCAGCATGTCAGATCTGCGATAGGGGAGGGGGAGGGGGATCCGCCCTGCGATATTAATGTCTTCATTTCTGACATGTTCCACTTATAACTGGATGGGGGGAGGGGGGTCATTTTGGATGAAAGGGGGGCAATTCCCTTGCCAGAATCTCCTCCTATGTATAGATATACACTATTGATCATTTATTATAAACCACTCCTGATCGCCCCCCACCCGATGGCGCCACCCTTCCTTGTCCCTGCTGAAGAAAAGCATCCCCACCACATAAAGCTTCCACCACCATGTTTCACGGTGGGGATGGTGTGTTCAGGGTGATGTGCAGTGTTAGTTTTCCCCACACATAGCGTTTTGCTTTTAGGCCAAAAAGTTACGTTTTGGTCTCATCTGACCAGAGCACCTTCTTCCACATGTTTGCTGTGTCCTCCACATGGTTTCTCACAAACTACAAACAGGACTTCTTATGACTTTCTTTCACCAATGTCTTTCTTCTTGTCACTCTTCCATAAAGGTCAGATTCGTGGAGAACACGACTAATAGTTGTCCTGTGGACAGATTCTCCCACCTGAGCTGTGGATCTCTGCAGCTCCTCCAGAGTTACCATGGACCTCTTGGCTCTTCTCTGATGAATGCTCTCCTTGCCCGGCCGGTCAGTTTAGGTGGACGGCCATGTCTTGGTAGGTTTGCAGTTGTGCCATACTCTTCCCATTTTCCGATGATGGATTTAACAGAGCTCCGTGAGATGTTCAAAGCTTGGGAGATTCCTTTATAACCCAACCCTGCTTTATACTTCTCCACAATTTTATCCCTGACCTGTCTGGTGTGTTCCTTGGCCTTCATGATGCTGTTTGTTCACTAAGGTTCTCTAAAAAACCTCTGAGGGCTTCACAGAACAGCTGTATTTATACTGAGATTAAATGACACACAGGTGGACTCTATTTACTAATTAGGTGACTTCTGAAGGCAATTGGTTCCACTAGATTTTAGTTAGGGGTATCAGAGTAAAGGGGGCTGAATACAAATGCCCCTCCCCCACACTTTTCACATATTTATTTGTATCATTTATCATTTTCCTTCCACTTCACAATTATGAGCCACTTTGTGTTGGTCTATCACAGAAAATCCCAATAAAATACATTTACGTTTTTGGTTGTAACATGAGAAAATGTGGGAAATGTCAAGGGGTATGAATACTTTTTCCAGGCACACTCTTATTGCTGAATCTCAGTCTCAGACTTATTTTTTTTGGCGTGTTTTCATGCTACACCCATTCATTTCAAAGGGTTGCCCCACGTGCGACAAATTTACCATAGACGCTCATGTACCTTTTTTTGGGGGGGCATCGAGCTTTACGTGTTTAACCGCACTTTTTGACCTTTTCACGATCGTGAAGACACGTATCCTCTCTCAGCATTCGGTGGGGCGCAGGTAACGATGAAATACTTTCCGCTCCCCGTTGAACGCATGCAATAAAATGCACTCTTTTGTGTGAACGTCCACGGAGTTGGCGCAATCAGCTTGGAACGTGTCCGTTCCCATGAATGCCCCACGCACTTTTGCGCACGTTTTACAAAACCCGCGAGGAATAGGCGTGTGGCACCACTTGCTGCAAACCCCACTGAGGACAGGTACATTTCTCCACATGGAAAAAAAAGGGCGACAAAATGTTCCAGAACGTTGGGATAGAAACTGGACACTCGATGCCTAAAAAGCTACAGGAGATACTTTGGCGCATTGGTCGCGTGTTGGACGGCCCATTAAAAAAAAAGGAATAGGCTGCCCTGTGGGCGTAGCATCAATGTGGCGCCCCCCCGGTGAATGGGGTTTTAGTCCACCAGGGGGGCCACTGCCCCCCCCCACAGCCAGGGACGTGGCATTGTAGAGGATGGCACGGTCAGGTGACATGGCGATTTCCCGGGGCTGGGTGCAATTTACTAGTCGGGGAGCTACGGCGATTTCAGCTTCACAGGGGAATCCCCAGCATTCCCCAAATGTTTTGGAAGGGGAGGGGCAGTGGCCTGGAGGGGGGGAGGGGTAGTACGGTATTGTGGACGAAGCACATAGCTGTAGCCTGAGTCACTCTTTTTTTAGGCGTCGGCGGCAGATCGCGAGGGCGTTGGCCCAAGTCTCCCGTGGCAGGCCGCTGCCTTTTTCGCACACCTTTCTCGCACATACACAACTGTATACAGTTAAAGGGGCACTCTGCAGGTTTGCCGCCGTTCGCCGGGTCTGAAAACACCTGTACGCTGAGTCGCGCGGAGGCGTTCATATGAAGCGCCCCCAGGCTGCGTTCCCATCCAATGTGATACATCATCAGAGAGGACGTTGACGTGCGTCACTTGGCTCATTAACGTGAGTTGCATCAGGGCGGCGCGCTAAAACGCCCTGCGAAGAACGAATGGCAGCGCGACACCCCAACATGGAACACAATGGGGCGCACCTAAGCTTAGCGGAGCGGCGCCGCTGGCTAGACTGCTAATGGCGCCAATGCGACGCACCTGACCCATGACGGGCGACGCCCACAACCTCACCTTGTGACATCGGACAATGCTTTAGGGGCGGCCCCTAGATCCCCCCTCGCCCTCGTTACATTATTATTTTCACCCATATGGGGTGACAACCTCCAGCCTGTGGGGGGAACAATGGATCAGATGATGACTACCCCCCTACCTCCCCCCGCCCCCCTCCATACCTCACTCCCTTCACTCCCATTGGTAGCCGAGGAAAACCAACTCCTTGATGGAAGCTTTCCAGCAAGTACTGCACCTGCGCTATATTCACCCCCACCCCCCAGTGCGCTTATATAATCCAATACATCAGTAAATTCAGCAGGACTGTGAGAGTGCAGATTGCAGTCTCTGGTCACATGATCCAGTAGGCGGAGCTGGGACCCAGGGACATCAGATTTTCCCAGACTTGGGGCCATTCAAAAGATGGAGGGTTTAGAAGAGGGAGAGGGGGGCAGCCAGGTGTTTATCGGAGCAGATTGGAGGTGTGAGACCCTCAGTGGGCAGACCTTGTACCCTGACATTATCAGTGGAGTCTCCCTTTAAATGGAATGTTCCCTAAAGTCACAGGCACCCCCCTTTGTCAATTTTTCTTCCTACAGTATATATATATATATATATATATATATATATATACTACCCAAATGACCCTGATCAAAAGTTTACACACCCCGGTGATTTCGGCCTGATAACATGCACCCAAGTGGACACAAAGGGGTTTGAATGGCTATTAAAGGTAACCGTCCTCACCTGTGATCTCTTGGCTTGTAACTAGTATGTGTGTATAAAAGGTCAATGAGTTTCTGGACTCCTGACAGACCCTTGCATCTTTCATCCAGTGCTGCACTGACGTTTCTGGATTCTGAGTCATGGGGAAAGCAAAAAGAGTTGTCAACGGATCTGCGGGAAAAGGTAGTTGAACTATATAAAACAGGAAAGGGATATAAAAAGATATCCAAGGAACTTAGAAAATGAGGCTTCTGTTGAAACCAACCACGGTCAGGTAGACCAACTAAAATTTCAGCCACAACTGCCAGGAAAATTGTTTCGGGATGCAAAGAAAACCCCACAAATGACTTCAGGTGAAATACAGGACTCTCTGAAAACATGTGATGTGGCTGTTTCAAGATGCACAATAAGGGGGCACTTGAAGAAAGATGGGCTGCATGGTCGAGTCGTCAGAAGAAAGCCATTACTACGCAAATGTCACAAAGTATCCTGCTTACACTACGCCAAACAGCACAGAGACAAGCCTCAAACCTTCCACCACAAAGTCATTTGGAGTTATGAAACCAAAATTTAGCTTTTTAGCCACAACCATAAACTCTACATTTGGAGAGGAGTCAAAAAGGCCTACGATGAAAGGTCCACCATCCCTACTGTGAAACATGGAGGTGGATCACTGATGTTTTGGAGATGTGGGAGCTACAAAGGCACAGGAAATTTGGTCAAAATTGTTGGCAAGATGAATGCAGAATGTTCTCAAAAAAATATTGGAGGAACATTTGCATTCATCAGCCAGGAAGCTGCACATGGGACGTACTTGGACATTCCAACATGCAAATGATCCAAAACACAAGGCCAAGTCAACCTGTCATTGGCTACATCAGAATAAAGTGAAGGTTCTGGAGTGGTCATCTCAGTCTCCTGACCTCAATATCATTGAGCCACTCTGGGGAGATCTCAAAACGTGCCGTTCATGCAAGACAGCCCAAGAATTAAGAGGAATGGGCATCTTTACTACATGAGAAGATAAAGAGCCTCATCCACAAATACCACAAAAGACTTCAAGCCGTCATTGATGGTAAAGGGGGGCAATACACGGTATTAAGAACTAGGGTATGTAAACTTTTGATCAGGGTCATATGGATAGTTTCTGTTGTGATTATGATATAAAAAGAGTAAACAAATTTGTGTTATCATTCACATGCCCTGTACACACAATAGGATTTTCCGACGGAAAATGTGTGATAGGACCTTGTTGTCGGAAATTCCGAACGTGTGTAGGCTCCATCACACATTTTCCATCAGATTTTCCGACACACAAAGTTTGAGAGCAGGCTATAAAATTTTCCGACAACAAAATCCGATCGGTTAAATTCCGATCGTGTGTACACAATTCCGACGCACAAAGTGCCACGCATGCTCAGAATAAATTAAGAGATGAAAGCTATTGGCTACCGCCCCGTTTATAGTCCCGACGTACGTGTTTTACGTCACCGCGTTCAGAACGATCGGATTTTCCGACAACTTTGTGTGACCGTGTGTATGCAAGACAAGTTTGAGCCAACATCCGTCGGAAAAAATCCTAGGATTTTGTTGTCGGAATGTCCGATTGTGTGTACAGGGCAATATTCTCTGAAAAATGGCCAAGAAATTATTAATTCTGCCGGGTATGTAAACTTATGAGCACAGCTGTATATATCCCCTTATACAAGTTATTGTACATATACACACACACACATATTTTTATTGCTCCTGTTCCTGTGATGTATATATATATATATTTTTATTATTTATCAGAGGAGACGGAGAAGGAAATTGGCACAGGTTCATGTTGTTGGAGAAGAGCGGTGCCGGAGGTGAGGGTTGGACTCGGATTATAGACACAGTGACAGGTTCTATCTGCAGGGCTCCTGCACTGAGCAGGACTGGGGGGAGGGGAGGGGTGAGCCTGAGCACAATAGCGGACAACCTCAGCCAGCAACCAGTGTAGAATAAACAGATCCCGATCTATACTGGGATAATGTTGAGTCTCCTCCATCCCCCGACATGGAACATGATCCAGATCTGCTCAGCCACTGCAGGAGCAAGATATGTCCACCCCAGCAATCCTCTTCTCCGATTGGCTCCCCCCGGGCTGTGATCATCCCATTGAAAGTGTTCTGTTATATCTGTTTCATAGGTGCAACAATGACCTGTCATTCAACCCACTTCCTGTGAGCTCAGGTCATCCCGGACAAGCCCCCAACCGGTGACTGGTCAGTGAAAGGAGAAGCAGCACAGCAATGAGTTCATCTTTCTAGGTGTAAATAATTGATGTGTTCCTCCCTCTCTCAATCTGCTCTCTCCTCCTATCAGCATGCTTAGGTTTCTGAAAATGTTCTTATTGCTGTGTGCAACTTCCTGCCCAGGTGACAACCACTGTTCATATTTCTTGTAGGGTGTGGAAGGAGTAGAAAGTGATGAAAAATTCTTCAATGCGGTCACAGACAGAAATAAGAAAAAATTTACAAAGAAAAGTAACACTTCTCCCCTCTACTCTATGAAGTTATTTAACAATAGGCGGGGTTAGGGTGAGGGCCAATTAGGGGAGGAGGAGCATGCTCTTTCTTTCTCCTCTCCTTCACCCTTCTTGCCTCCCTTCTCTTCTGTCTCCCTCATCCCTCTTTCTTCACTGTATCCATTCTCTCCCCTCTTCTCCTCTACCATTTCTCTCCCCCCTCTCTATTCAACTCTCTCCCCCCTCTTCTCCTCTATCATTTCTCTCCCCCCTCTCTATTCATCTCTCTCCCCCCTCTTCTCCTCTATCATTTCTCTCCCCCCTCTCTATTCATCTCTCTCCCCCCTCTTCTCCTCTATCATTTCTCTCCCCCCTCTCTATTCATCTCTCTCCCCCCTCTTCTCCTCTATCATTTTCTCTCCCCCCTCTCTATTCATCTCTCTCTCCTCTCTTCTCCTCTATCATTTCTCTCCCCCCTCTCTATTCATCTCTCTCTCCCCTCTTCTCCTCTATCATTTCTCTCCCCCCTCTCTATTCATCTCTCTCTCCCCTCTTCTCCTCTATCATTTCCCCCCCTCTCTCTTCATCTCCCTCCTCTTCTCCTCTATCATTTCTCTCCCCCCTCTCTATTTATCTCTCTCTCTCCTCTTCTCCTCTATCATTTCTCTCCCCCCTCTCTATTCATCTCTCTCCCCCCTCTTCTCCTCTATCATTTCTCTCCCCCCTCTCTATTTATCTCTCTCTCTCCTCTTCTCCTCTATCATTTCCTCTCCCCCCTCTCTATTTATCTCTCTCTCTCTCTCTTCTCCTCTATCATTTCTCTCCCCCCTCTCTATTCATCTCTCTCCCCTCTTTTCCTCTATCATTTCTCTCCCCCCTCTCTCTTCATCTCTCTCTCCCCTCTTCTCCTCTATCATTTCTCTCCCCTCTCTATTCATCTCTCTCCCCCCTCTTCTCCTCTATCATTTCTCTTCCCCTCTCTATTCATCTCTTTCTCCCCTCTTCTCCTCTATCATTTCCCCCCCTCTCTCTTCATCTCCCTCTCTTCTCCTCTATCATTTCTCTCCCCCTCTCTATTCATCTCTCTCTCTCCTCTTCTCCTCTATCATTTCTCTCCCCCCTCTCTATTCATCTCTCTCTCCTCTTCTCTCTATCATTTCTCTCCCCCCTCTCGCTTCATCTCTCTCTCTCCCCCTCTTCTCCTCTATCATTTCTCTCCCCCTCTCTATTCATCTCTCTCTTCCCTCTTTTCCTCTATCATTTCTATCCCCCTCTCTCTTCATCTCTCTCTCTTCTCCTCTATCATTTCTCTCCCCACTCTCTATTCATCTCTCTCTCTCCCCCCTCTTCTCCTCTATCATTTCCCCCCTCTCTCTTCATCTCTCTCTCCCCCCTCTTCTCCTCTATCATTTCTCTCCCCCTCTCTATTCATCTCTCTCTCCCCTCTTTTCCTCTATCATTTCTCTCCCCCCTCTCTCTTCATCTCTCTCTCTTCTCCTCTATCATTTCTCTCCCCACTCTCTATTCATCTCTCTCTCTCCCCCCTCTTCTCCTCTATCATTTCCCCCTCTCTCTTCATCTCTCTCTCCCCCCCTCTTCTCCTCTATCATTCTCTCCCCCCTCTCTCTTCATCTCTCTCTCCCCCCTCTTCTCCTCTATCATTTCTTCCCCCCTCTCTATTCATCTCTCTCCCCCCTCTTCTCCTCTATCATTTCTCTTCCCCTCTCTATTCATCTCTTTCTCCCCTCTTCTCCTCTATCATTTCCCCCCTCTCTCTTCATCTCCCTCTCTTCTTCTCTATCATTTCTCTCCCCCCTCTCTATTCATCTCTCTCTCTCCTCTTCTCCTCTATCATTTCTCTCCCCCCTCTCTATTCATCTCTCTCTCCTCTTCTCCTCTATCATTTCTCTCCCCCCTCTCTCTTCATCTCTCTCTCTTCTCCTCTATCATTTCTCTACCCACTCTCTATTCATCTCTCTCTCTCCCCCCTCTTCTCCTCTATCATTCCCCCCTCTCTCTTCATCTCTCTCTCCCCCCCTCTTCTCCTCTATCATTTCTCTCCCCCTCTCTATTCATCTCTCTCTCCCTCTTTTCCTCTATCATTTCTCTCCCCCCTCTCTCTTCATCTCTCTCTCTTCTCCTCTATCATTTCTCTCCCCACTCTCTATTCATCTCTCTCTCTCCCCCCTCTTCTCCTCTATCATTTCCCCCTCTCTCTTCATCTCTCTCTCTCCCCTCTTCTCCTCTATCATTTCTTCCCCCCTCTCTCTTCATCTCTCTCTCCCCTCTTCTCCTCTATCATTTCTTCCCCCCTCTCTCTTCATCTCTCTCTCCCCTCTTCTCCTCTATCATTTCTCTTCCCCCTCTCTCTTCATGTCTCTCCCCCCTCCTCCCCTCTATCATTTCTCTCACCCCTCTCTCTTCATCTCTCTCTCCCCTCTTCTCCTCTATCATTTCTCTCCACCTCTCTCTTCACCTCTCTATCTCCCATCCCTCTCTCTCCCTTCTTCTCCTCTATCATTCTCTCCCCCCTCTCTCTTCATCTGTCTCTCCCCTCTTTTCCTCTATCATTTTTCTCCCCCTCTTACTTCATCTGTCTCTCCCCTCTTTTCCTCTATCATTTCTCTCCCCCTCTCTCTTCATCTTTCTCTCTCCCCTCCTTTCCTCTATCATTTCTCTCCCCCCTCTCTCTTCATCTCTCTCTCCCCTCTTTTCCTCTATCATTTCTATCCCCTCTCTCTTCATCTCTCTCCCCCTCTTCTCCTCTATCATTTCTCTCCCCCCTCTCTCTTCATCTCTCTCCCCTCTTCTCCTCTATAATTTCCCTCCCCCTCTCTCTCATCTCTCTCTCCCCTCTTTTCCTCTATCATTTCTCTCCCCCTCTTACTTCATCTGTCTCTCCCCTCTTTTCCTCTATCATTTCTCTCCCCCCTCTCTCTTCATCTTTCTCTCTCCCCTCCTTTCCTCTATCATTTCTCTCCCCCCTCTCTCTTCATCTCTCTCTCCCCTCTTTTCCTCTATCATTTCTATCCCCTCTCTCTCTTCATCTCTCTCCCCCCTCTTCTCCTCTATCATTTCTCTCCCCCCTCTCTCTTCACTCTCTCTCTCTCTCCCCTCTTTTCCTCTATCATTTCTCTCCCCCCTCTCTCTTCATCTCTCTCTCCCCTCTTTTCCTCTATCATTTCTCTCCCCCCTCTCTCTTCATCTCTCTCTCTCTCTCTCTCCCCTCTTTTCCTCTATCATTTCTCTCCCCCCTCTCTCTTCATCTCTCTCTCCCCTCTTTTCCTCTATAATTTCTCTCCCCCCTCTCTCTTTATCTCTTTCTCTCCCCTCTTCTCCTCTATCATTTCTCTCCCCCTCTCTCTTCATCTCTCTCTCCCCCTCTTCTCCTCTTTCATTTCTCTCCCCCTCTCTCTTCATCTCCCTTTCCCCCTCTCTCTTCATCTGTCTCTCCCCTCTTTTCTCCTATCATTTCTCTCCCCCCTCTCTCTTTATCTCGCTCTTCCCTCTTTTCCTCTATCATTTATCTCCCCTCTCTCTTCATCTCTCTCTCTCCCCTCTTTTCCTCTATCATTTTCTATCCCCTCTCTCTTCATCTCTCTCCCCCTCTTCTCCTCTATCATTTCTCTCCCCCCTCTCTCTTCATCTCTCTCTCTCCCCTCTTTTCCTCTATCATTTCTATCCCCTCTCTCTCTTCATCTCTCTCCCCCCTCTTCTCCTCTATCATTTCTCTTCCCCCTCTCTCTTCATCTCTTTCCCCCTCTTCCCCTCTATCATTTCTCTCCCCCTCTCTCTTCACCTCTCTCTCTCCCTTCTTCTCTATCATTTCTCTCCCACCTCTCTCTTCATCTCTCTCTCCCCTCTTCTCCTCTATCATTTCTCTCCCTCCCTCTCTCTTCATTTCTCTCTCTCCCCTCTTTTCCTCTATAATTCCCCCCCCCTTTTCTCTTCATCTGTCTCTCCCCTCTTTTCCTCTATCATTTCTCTCCCCCCTCTCTTTTCATCTGTCTCTCACCTCTTTTTCTCTATCATTTCTCTCCCCCTCTCTCTTCATCTCTCTCCCCTCTTTTCCTCTATCATTTCTCTCCCCCCTCTCTCTTCATTTGTCTCTCCCCTCTTTTCCCTTTATCATTTCTCTCCCCCTCTCTCTTCATCTGTCTCTCCCCTCTTTTCCTCTATCATTTCTCTCCCCCTCTCTCTTCATCTCTCTCTCTCCCCCTCTTCTCCTCTATGATTACTCTCCCCCTTCTCTCTTCATCTCTCTCTCTCCCCTCTTCTCCCCTATCATTTCTCTCCCCCTCTCTCTTCATCTCTCTCTCTCCTCTTCTCCTCTATCATTTTTCTACCCCCTCTCTCTTCATCTCTCTCTCTCCTCTCTTCTGCTCTATCATTTTTCTCCCCCTCGCTCTTCATCTCCCTCTCTCCTCTCTTCTCCTCTATCATTTCTCTCCCCCTCTCTCTTCATCTCTCTCTCCTCTCTTCTCCTCTATCATTTCTCTCCCCCTCTCTCTTCATCTCTCTCTCCCCTCTTTTCCTCTGTCATTTCTATCCCCCTCTCTCTTCATCTCTCTCTCTCTCTCTCTCTCTCTCTCTCTCTCTCTCCTCTTCTCCTCTACCATTTCTCTCCCCCCTCTCTCTTCATCTCTCTCTCCCCCCTTCTCCTCTATCATTTCTCTTCCCCCTCTCTCTTCATCTCTCTCTTCCCTCTTTTCCTCTATCATTTCTCTCCCCCTCTCTCTTCATCTCTCTCTCCCCTCTTTTCCTCTCATTTCTTTCCCCCTCCTCTCTTCATCTCTCTCTCCCTTCTTCTCCTCTATCATTTCTCTCCCCCTCTCTCTTCATCTCTCTCTCCCCTCTTCTCCTCTATCATTTCTCTCCCCCTCTCTCTTCATCTCTCTCTCTCTTCTCTCCTCTCTTCTCCTCTACCATTTCTCTCCCCCCTCTCTCTTCATCTCTCTCCCCTCTCTTCTCCTCTTTCATTTTTCTCCCCCTTCTCTCTTCATCTCTCTCTTCATTTGTCTCTCCCCTCTTTTCCTCTATCATTTCTCTCCCCCTCTCTCTTCATCTGTCTCTCCCCTCTTTTCCTCTATCATTTCTCTCCCCCTCTCTCTTCAACTCTCTCTCTCCTCTTCTCCTCTATCATTTCTCTCCCCCTCCAATTTATATTTGGCAGGACCAAATACATTTTAGCATTGCCAAAGCAGTTGAGTTTGTATAGAAAGGGGAGATAGTTCTTGGGCAGTTTTGGGGGTTCTGGATATATATAAAAGGGGAGGAGTCCATATAAGTCCTCAGTTTATAATTGTCTGTCACATATTGTGCAGTTATTTTCCTCTCTCATAAATATATGAAAAGTGGGGGGGGACATTTGTATTCAGCCCCTTTACTCTGATATCCCTAACTAAAATCTAGTGGAACCAATTGCCTTCAGACGTTACCTAATTAGTAAATTGAGTCCACCTGTGTGTAATTAAATCTCAGTATAAATGCAGCTGTTCTGTGAAGCCCTTAGAGGTTTGTTAGAGAACCTTAGTGAACAAACAGCATCATCAAGGCCAAGGAACACACCAGACAGGTCAGGGATAAAGTTGTGGAGAAGTATAAAGCAGGGTTAGGTTATAAAGGAATCTCCCAAGCTTTGAACATCTCACAAACACATGGCCGTCCACCTAAACTGACTGGCCGGGCAAGGAGAGCATTCATCAGAGAAGAGCCAAGAGGTCCATGGTAACTCTGGAGGAGCTGCAGAGATCCACAGCTCAGGGGGGAGAATCTGTCCACAGGACAACTATTAGTTGTGCTCTCCACAAATCTGACCTTTATGGAAGAGTGACAAGAAGAAAGACATTGGTGAAAGAAAGTCATAAGAAGTCCTGTTTGTAGTTTGTGAGAAGCCATGTGGAGGACACAGCAAACATGTGGAAGAAGGTCCTCTGGTCAGATGAGAACAAAATGGAACTTATTGGCCTAAAAGTAAAACGCTATGTGTGGGGAAAACTAACACTGCACATCACCCTGAGCACACCATTCCCACTGTGAAACATGGTGGTGGCAGCATCATGTGGTGGGGATGCTTTTCTTCAGCAGGGACAGGGAAGCTGGTCAGAGTTGATGGGAAGATGGATGGAGACAAATACAGGACAATCTTAGAAGAAAACCTGTTAGAGTCTACAAAAGACTTGAGACTGGGGGGGAGGTTCACCTTCCAGCAGGACAACGACCCGAAACATCTAGCCAGAGCTACAATGGAATGGTTTAGATCAAAGCATATTCATGTGTTAGAATGGCCCAGTCACAGTCCTGACCTAAATCCCATTGAGAATCTGTGGCAAGACTTGAAAATTGCTGTTCACAGACGCTCTCCATCCAATCTGACAGAGCTTGAGATATTTTACAAGGAAGAAGAATGGGCAGAAATGTCCCTCTCTAGATGTGCAAAGCTGGTAGAGACATCCCCAAAAAGACTTGTAGAGAAAGGGGGTTCTACAAAGTATTGACTCCGGGGGGCGCCATACAAATGCCCCTCCCCCACACTTTTCACATATTTATTTGTATCATTTATCATTTTCCTTCCACTTGACAATTATGTGCCACTTTGTGTTGGTCTATCACATAAAATCCCAATAGAATACATTTATGTTTTTGGTTGTAACATGAGAAAATGTGGGAAATGTCAAGGGGTGTGAATACTTTTTCAAGGCACTGTATGTATATATATATATATATATATATATATATATATATATATATAAATATAACATTGAATGACACATTTACAACGCTGAAGATGAAAGGGACTCGTCTGACTCGTTCTCTTTTACCTCTTCCTCTCTACAATAAAACGATCGATCCCGGCTCCCTCTAAAGTATCTTTGTTCTCGGTGAAGATAATTGGTTACATTGCTGTGAAGGGCGGATGGCGACTCTTCCCAGAAGGGGTTAACCCCCCTCAGGTAGGTGATGAGAAGTCAGAGACGTTTTTCTGAAAGATTTACCAACATTTTAAAGAACTTGTAAAAAGAGGAGAGTCAATGATGAGAGAAGGGAGGACACCCCTCCAAATACCTTAGGCTCATCCTCCAATCAGGTGGCTCCACTGGGTGTGGCACTGTCCTGTCTGGGTATATATTGGCCATCGGACTGTAACAGGCACCACACCAGCTGAATTCTCCTCTTCATCTTCCAAAAATCTGACCACCTTGAAAACATGGTAAGTGGAACTTTGCTACGATCTCCATCTGCTCCATGGGTTGGGTTGTGGAGCCAATACTCATGGTCAGCTTGGCACGGGTCTCCCTCTAGGGGTTTCCTCTTGTGGGGTCATTGGATGGTTCAGGTTCTGATCTCGATAGGTTAGGGTCACCTGCACAGGTGGGCAAAATAGGGGTCAGCTGTCGCAGATGCCTACCGAGAGATCGGAAAACAGGGAGATTGGAATGGGTGACTTCAATCTCACCCCCCTGGCCTGTTTATGCTAAAGAGACTCTGCTGCTAGATGGGTGGGACCACAATAACGATCAACAAACATGAAAGGTCGCCAATTCCCAACCAGGGGTCTCCATCTCCAGATCCATCATCGATGGGTCATCTCAAGTCTATAACTGGGAAGAAAAGAGAAGTTGGCAGGAGGCGCAGCCAGGGAAACCCAGCCGGCATAAACATGAGTGCTTGGCATAGCCGTGCATCCATATTTATGCCCGTGCAGACTGAGGGCAGATTTGAAGTTTGACCCCCCTCCCCCCAACGCAATTCCTCTCCCCTCCCAAAGCACCCCCTAGCACATATCCTTTCACACCCCCCCAAATCAAAGATCCTATCTCGGATCCATCCACCCCCCAAATCCCATTCTGGCTCCATCCACTCCCCAATCCCATCCAGCTCCACCTACCCACCCACCCACCGATCCCATACCCACGCATCCATCCCCCTTGATCCTGATCCGATCCCAGCTCCATCCATCCCCCCGATCCCATACCCACTCATCCATCCCCCCTGATCCCATACCCACTCATCCATCCCCCCTGATCACATACCCACTCATCCACCCCCCCTGATCCTATACCCACTCATCCATCCCCCCTGATCCCATACCCACTCATCCATCCCCCCTGATCACATACCCACTCATCCATCCCCCCTGATCCCATACCCACTCATCCATCCCCCCTGATCCCATACCCACTCATCCATCCCCCCTGATCCTATACCCGCTCTATCCATTCCCCCGATCACATCCTGGCTCCATTCATTCCCCCCATCCCTTCCCAGCTCCACCCAGCCCCCGATCCCATACCCGCTTCAGCCATTCCCCTGATCCCGATCCCATCCCGGCTCCATCCATCTCCTCAATCCCATCCTGGCTCCATACATCCCCCCCCCGACCCCCATACCAACTCCATCCATCCCCCTGATCCTATCCCCACGTCATCCACCCCCCCTGATCCCATCCCGGGCCATCCATCCCTCCGATCCAATTCTGGCTCCATCCATCACCCCAATCACATCCCAGCTCCATCTATTGTGGTAGGTTAAGGGGGGGGGGACCACACCGACCCACTAGCCTGCTTAGTGCCGGGGGTGGGGGGGTGACACCATGTATTACCGCACCAGGTGACACCAACCCTAGTGACGCCACTGGTGCAGAGAGGAGGAGGGCCCCGGGCATTGCTGGAGGAAACCATGGCCATTGGACAGATCCAAGCGTTCGATCACCCCCTTCATGTTTACTTATCGGCAAATTGATAAAAAGTGAAGGAAAGGGGTTAACCCTGTGATTGCCATAGCTATATGGAGAATAAACCCCGCCTCTCGTCCTCTGTTTAGACATTTGGCCAACGCCCATCTTCCATTTCTGCCCCGGGGTGTTTATTTTGCCTCCGGGGTGTGTCAGACATCAGGAGGTACACATAGTTTACATGACATTTACATGAGGGAGCGGTTAGTACACCGCAAAGACATGATTTTTTTCATACACAGCCAGACAAGCGAATAAATCATAATAATAGTGAAATTTTTTTATTGTGATTATTATTATTAATAACAATAATAATAATAAATAATAATAGTAAAAATAATACAATGTTATTACTAATATTATTTTTACTTCTAATAATAACAGTAAAAATAATATTAGTAATACAATTAGTTATAATAATAACAATAATAGTAAAAATAATAATTGTATTACTAATATTATTTCTACTGTTATTATTAGTACTAAAAATAATATTAGTAATGAAAAAATTTTTTTACTATTATTATTTATTATTATTATTGTTATAAATAATAATAATAAATAAATACATACATTTTACTATTATTATTATAATTATTATTATTCATAATTATAACTTTAATAATACAATAATAATAATTATAAAAATAATATTAGTAATATAATTATTATTCTTACTATTATTATTCATTTTATTAATAATAATATGTATTACTATTATGCTTATTTATGTTTATTATTATTTTTTTACCATTGTTATTGTAATGTTTATTTTTATTATATGCTATTATTGCTGTTGTTGTTGTTTTTGTATTGTTATTTTTATTAATATTATTATTATTTTATTACTATTGGTATTATTCTTATTATTATGTTTATTCTTGTTATTTTATTACTATTGTTATTGTAGTACTATTATTATTATGTATAATGTTATTATATTATACACACACACATATATACATATATATATATATATGTGTGTGTGTGTGTGTGTGTGTGTATATATATATTACATAATAATAGCACTACAATAACAATAGTAATAAAATAACAAGAATAATACCAATAGTAATAAAATAATAATAATAGTAATAAAAATAATAATAATAAAAATAACAACAACAGCAATAATAACTAATAATAATAATAATAATAATAATAATAATAAACATTACAATAGTAATATGATAATAATAATATTAATAAACACAACACTAATAATAAACATAATAATAATAATAATAATAATAGTAATAAAATGTATCATTTTGCACAGATGCAAATGTAACAAATTCATTTTATAAGAAGCTCCACCCTCTGCTCATTTGCATGTTAACCGCACCCCCTCCCCACCCCCGCGGGGTCTTATAGTAAACACAATAGAGTAATTAATTATTAATTGGCGTTCTGCGTTCCTTTCACTATGTACAGAACTCCAGCGGTTTGAATATTGAAATCTTTATTTAATAAAGATGCAAGTGCGATAACAGCGCTGTCTCCCAGCAGCCAATCAGAACTCACCGTTGACTGATTTCAGTAACTTGTGATTGGCTGTCATACAAGATGGTCTGTTCCAGAGGATCAAATGAAGATCTCACAGAAGGATCCGAGTCTGTAGATTCCAAGCTTCACTATTTACTTCTGAGTAAGTGCATAATGCTGGCATGTTTCAGGCACTGGGGGTGGTGTTTAGACCAATGGGGTGTGTGTGTGATCTCAGTGGGAGGAGTCCATACATATTCTGTGTTCTTTCCAGACTTCAAAAGACCTGACCGTGGAGGCAATGATGACTCTGATGATCGTTAAATTCGAGGAATACGCCAAAAAAAGGGACTCCGATGCAAACACCCTGAACCCAGACGAGCTGTATGACCTCGCCAAAGCCGAATTCCCCACAATCAGTGTAAGTGACACCCCAGAGGGCGGGAAATCCCATCCTTACATTTATCTGATTCCTGACTCCAATAAGGAGAATAGACATTCATTGAAAGCTGTGGGAGCGTCACCATTGTGGGAGGGGCAGAGACACAAACTACTGCAGGAAATCTCACCATTGTGGGAGGGGCAGAGACACAGACTACTGCAGGAAATCTCCCCATTGTGGGAGGGGCAGAGACACAAACTACTGCAGGAAATCTCACCATTGTGGGAGGGGCAGAGACACAAACTACTGCAGGAAATCTCCCCATTGTGGGAGGGGCAGAGACACAAACTACTGCAGGAATTCTCACCATTGTGGGAGGGGCAGAGACACAAACTACTGCAGGAAATCTCACCATTGTGGGAGGGGCAGAGACACAAACTACTGCAGGAAATCTCACCATTGTGGGAGGGGCAGAGACACAAACTACTGCAGGAAATCTCATCATTGTGGGAGGGGCAGAGACACAAACTACTGCAGGGAAATCTCCTCATTGTGGGAGGGGCAGAGACACAAACTACTGCAGGAAATATCACCATTGTGGGGGGGGCAGAGACACAAACTACTGCAGGGAAATCTCACCATTGTGGGGGGGCAGAGACACAAACTACTGCAGGAAATCTCCCCATTGTGGGAGGGGCAGAGACACAAACTACTGCAGAAAATCTTCCCATTGTTGGAGGGGCAGAGACACAAACTACTGCAGGGAAATCTCCCCTTTGTGGGAGGGGCAGAGACACAAACTACTGAAGTAAATCTCACCATTGTGGGAGGGGCAGAGACACAAACTACTGCAGGAAATCTCCCCATTGTGGGAGGGGCAGAGACACAAACTACTGGGGGAAATCTCACCATTGTGGGAGGGGCAGAGACACAAACTACTGGGGGAAATCTCACCTAATTGTAAATGAAAAGTTGGTGTTTTTCTGTCTTACAGGGAAGTGGGAAGAAGGAGGAGGTCCTGAAGGGAATCATCAGTAAAATGGATGCTAACCACGACAATAAGGTGACCTTCAAGGAATTCATGTCTTTCTCAGCTACCTTGGCCATAGTTTTAAGGGAATCTCTGAAGAAATAGAAGTGTGCTGGGCGCAGGAAGGTGGAGCAACATTACTGAATAAACTAAGATACTGAATTCAGCGATTGTGAAATCTTTCAATAAAAGTAAATTTGGATATGACGTCCGTCTCTTCTCCAGTTTTTGAGCAAAAAAAAAATAGTCGTTTAGCTCGTTATGTCTGGTCAACTTCCTACAAATGATTTCATTGGTCTAAAAGAGAAAACAAATACAGCCGTCACATCTGAGAATTGGTAAGCTGCCATATAATAAATGTCTGTTATTGGTTTTAATAACCACTTTAATGGCTTTAATGGCTGAACCTGCTGTTCAGGTAAGGTGAGTGTGTACCAGGACCTCTAGGACTGAGAAGAAGAAGGGGTGTCCTGAAAATGTAACTGGTAGTGCAAATAATGGCTACAACATCGCCCTCTGCTGTTCTACTATAGATATTACCTTACAATGGTACAAAGGTAAGTTACAATAGTGCCCCATACTCTTCTTTCTCTAGATAGATAGATAGATAGATAGATAGATAGATAGATAGATAGATAGATAGATAGATAGATAGATAGATAGATAGATAGATAGATAGATAGATAGATAGATAGATAGATAGATAGATAGATAAAACTCCACCCTATAGCTCAATGAATGGAAGGATAATGTGCAGACTCAGAAAGAGACTCTGGGTCCATCTAGTGGTCAGTTTGCAGAAAGCCTGTGTGGGCTAATATACTGTATATCTATATACAGTATCTGACAAAAATAAGTACACCCCTCAGTCACATTTTTGTAAATCTTTTCTTCTATCTTTTCATGTGACAACACTATAGTGTAGTATAGTATAACAGGACAGGTTCCACTCAGAACAGGCCTCACCATGGTCCACCAAAGAAGTTGAGGTCACGTGCTCAGTGTCATATCCAGAGGTTGTCTTTGGGAAATAGACATATGAGTGCTGCCAGCATTGCTGCAGAGGTTGTAGGGGTGGGGGTCAGCCTGTCAGTGCTCAGACCATACGCCGCACACTGCATCAAATTGGTCTGCATGGCTGTCATCCCAGAAGGAAGCCTCTTCTAAAGATGATGCACAAGAAAGTCCACAAACAGTTTGCTGAAGACAAGCAGACTAAGGACATAGATTACTGGAACCATGTCCTGTGGTCTGATGAGACCAAGATAAACGTATTTGGTTCAGATGGTGACAAGCGTGTGTGGGGGCAACCAGGTGAGGAGGACAAAGACAAGTGTGTCTTGTCTACAGTCAAGCATGGTGGTGGGAGTGTCATAGTCTGGGGCTGCATGAGTGCTGCCGGCACTGGGGGGCTACAGATCATTGAGGGAACCATGAATGCCAACATGTACTGTGACATACTGAAGCAGAGCATGATCCCCTCCCTTCAGAGACTGGGCCGCAGGGCAG
Source organism: Aquarana catesbeiana (assembly GCA_037953035.1). NCBI lineage: Eukaryota > Metazoa > Chordata > Amphibia > Anura > Ranidae > Aquarana > Aquarana catesbeiana. The sequence continues at coordinate 488,491 of JBBHAA010002661.1, forward strand.
TATTCCAACATGATAACGACCCCAAACACACCTCCAAGACGACCACTGCCTTGCTAAAGAAGCTGAGGGTAAAGGTGATGGACTGGCCAAGCATGTCTCCAGACCTAAACCCTATTGATCATCTGTGGGACATCCTCAAACGGAAGGTGGAGGAGCGCAAGGTCTCTAACATCCACCAGCTCTGTGATGTCGTCATAGAGGAGTGGAAGAGGACTCCAGTGGCAACCTGTGAAGCTCTGGTGAACTCCATGCCCAAGAGGGTTAAGGAAGTGCTGGAAAATAATGGTGGCCACACAAAATATTGACACTTTGGGCCCAATTTGGACATTTTCACTTAGGGGTGTACTGACTTTTGTGGTGAGCGGTTTAGACATTAATGGCTGTGTGTTGAGTTATTTTGAGGGGACAGCAAATTTACACTGTTATACAAGCTGTACACTCACTACTTTACATTGTAGACAAGTGTCATTTCGTCAGTGTTGTCACATGAAAAGATAGAAGAAAAGATTTACACAAATGTGACTGAGGGGTGTACTTACTTTTGTCAGATACTGTATATATTAGTTAATACCTATATAAAATAAGGTATATACTGTATATTCTCCCACACAGGGTTTCTGCCTTCTGCAAACTGACCACTAGATGGCCCCAGAGTATCTCTCTGAGTCGGCCCATTATCCTTCCATTGATTGAGCTATTGTCAGAAACCATGAAATCAGACTGAGACAGAAGTACAGTTAAATCACACTTGTTTAATAATAATAACCATTTTATGACTAAGACTATTTTTGACATTTTGTGTTTACAAGTTAAAATCCATATTTTTTGCTAGAAAATTACTTAGAGCCCCCAAATATTATATATATATATATATATATATATATATATATATATATATATATATATATATAGATCTATATATATATTTCAACAGAGAATCTAGAGAATAAAATGGCGATTGTTGCAATATTTTATGTCACACGGTATTTGTGCAGCAGTGTTTTAAACGCAACTTTTTGGGAAAAGGGACACTTTCGTGAATTAAAAAAAAAAACAAACAGTAAAGTTACCCCCATTATTTTGTATAATGTGAAAGATGATGTTACGCCGAGTAAATAGATACCAAACATGTCATGCTTTATAATTGCACACACTCGCGACAAACTATGGTACCTAAAAATCTCCATAGGTGACGCTTTAATTTTTTTACGGTTACCAGGTTAGAGTTACAGAGGAGGTCTAGGGCTAGAATTATTGCTCTCGCTCTGACGATCGCGGCGATACCTCACATGTGTGATTTGACCACCGTTTACATATGCGGCTGCGACTTCCGTATGAGTTTTCTTTGATTCGCGGGGACGGGGGCTTTAATTTTTTTTTTCTTATTTATTTCATTTATTTTTATATTAATAAATTGTGTTTAAAATAAAAATTTTGATCACTTTTATTGCTGTCACAAGGGAATGTAAACATCCCTTGTGACAGTAATAGGAGGTGACAGGTCCTCTTTATGGAGAGATCTGGGGTGTATAATCAATGTAAAACTCCCATGTGACAGTAGTAGGCAGTGACGGGTCCTCTTTATGGAGAGATCTGGGGTCTATATTGAATGTAAACATCCCATGTGACAGTAATAGGAGGTGACAGGTCCTCTTTATGGAGAGATCTGGGGCCTATAATGAATGTAAACATCCCATGTGACAGTAATAGGTGATGACTAGGGATGAGCCGAACACCCCCCGGTTCGGTTCGCACCAGAACCTGCGAACGTTAGAACCCGATTGACGTCTATGGGACTCGAACGTTCGAAATCAAAAGTGCTCATTTTAAAGGCTAATTTGTATGGTATTGTCCTAAAAAGTGTTTGGGGACCCGGGTCCTTCCCCAGGGGACATGTATCAATGCAAAAAAAACTTTTAACAACGGCCGTTTTTTCGGGAGCAGTGATTTTAATGATGCTTAAAGTAAAAAAACGTGAAATATTCCTTTAAATATCGTACCTGGGGGTGTCTATAGTATGCCTGTAAAGTGACGCGTGTTTCCTGTGCTTAGAACAGTCCCTGCACCAAATGTCATTTTTAAAGGAAAAAAAGTCATTTAAAACTGCTTGCGGGTTTAATGTAATGTCGGGTCCCGGCAATATGGATGAAAATCAGTGAGACAAACGGCATGGGTACCCCCCAGTCCATTGCCAGGCACTTTGGGTCTTGTATGGATATTAAGGGGAACCCCGCACCCAAATTAAAATAAGGAAAGGTGTGGGGCCCCCAGGCCCTATATACTCTGAACAGCAGTATACAGGCGGTGCAAACAAGACAGGGACTGTAGGTTTGTTGTTAAGTAGAATCTGTTTGTCATTTTGAACTGGTACATTTTTAACGTGTTTAGCTCCAGCCAAAAAATTGGAAAGCATCAGTGGAAAGGAGAAATATTTTTCCCATATTAACTCTTACAGGAGAGAATTTCCCTTCCTAGGGGTAGATTTCATCTCACTTCCTGTTGTCTCCTTCCGTTTGCAAGTAGGAGTCGTTTGTAAGTTAGATGTTTGAAAGGAGGGGCCTGCCCTATATACTCAGCAGAAATTTGGGCCTTAGGTGTTGCTGTTGCCACAACACTGTAAGCCCTCACAGGGCTCTGCTGTGAAATATTAGATCAAAAATTGTAATTACACGCCCCTGTTAAACAGGGGCAGAAAAATTAGGCTTTAGGCACTGGTGCTGGTGCCACAACACTGCAACCCCTCACAGACACTCTAGTTGGAACGCAGAAATGAGCCCTGCTGCAAAGTATTGCATCAAAAATTGTAATTACACGTCCCTATTAAACAAGGGCTGAAAAATTGGGCCTTAGGCACTGGTGGTGGAGCCCAGAACCAAAAATGTTCTTACAAGCTATCAGCGTGATGATTGAGGAGGAAGAGGATAATTACTCAGGGATAGTCACTCAGCATCAGCATAGGCAGTCTTTGAAGGGATCTGAGATTTCAAAAAAAAATATTTGGTTACATCAGCATCAGGTGCTTGGTAGCTGGTGGTGATCCAAGACTTATTCATTTTTATGAAGGTCAGTCGATCGACCGAGTCGGTGGACAGACGCACCCTGTGATCGGTTACCACGCCTCCAGCAGCACTGAATGTGCGTTCCGAAAGAACGCTGGATGCAGGACAGGCCAGTAGCTCAATTGCATACTGTGCAAGCTCTGGCCAGTGATCCATCCTCAAGACCCAGTAACCCAGAGGAATTTCAGTGGGAAAGGTGTCCAAGTCTGATCTTGCCCCTAGGTATTCCTGCACCATGTAAAACAGACGCTGGCGATGTTTGCTGGAACCGATCATACCTTGGGGCTGCGGACCAAAAAATTGTCTGAACGCATCGGTCAGACGGCCACCTTCTCCACCGCTCCTTCTTTGACTGACCGAAGCCTCAGCAACACGTCCAGAAACAGGAGTTTGTAACCTCCCAGTCTCTGGGAACGCGTTGCACAGACCTTTCTGCAAGGCCTCCCGAAGATGTTTCATCCTCTGCTCCCTCTGCGATGGCAAGATAAGGTCCGCAACCTTACCCTTGTAACGTGGATCAAGGAGGGTTGCCAGCCAGTATTGGTCCTTCTCCTTGATGCCACGAATACGAGGATCCTTCCGCAGGCTTTGCAGGATCAGGGAGGCAATGCAGCGTAGGTTTGCTGAGGCATTCGGTCCGGAGTCCTCTGGGTCACTAAGGATGACATGGTCCACAGCCACCTCCTCCCAGCCACGTACAAGTCCATGTGTTTCTTGGGACTGATCCTTTAAAGACTGCTGCTGATGCTGAGTGCCAATCTTCACCTCCACACTGACACAATCCTCCTCCTCCTCTTCCTGTGTGATTGGCAGGCACGCAGGAACACTGTCTTGATAAAGGAGGCCTTGAGAGCTAAGGAAGTCCTCCTCTTCCTGCCTCTGTTCTGCCTCAAGTGCCCTGTCCATTATTCCACGCAGCGTGTGCTCCAACAGGTGGACAAGGGGGACAGTGTCACTGATGCATGCACTGTCACTGCTCACCATCCTTGTGGCCTCCTCAAATGGTGACAGGACAGTGCATTCATCCCTGATCATGGTCCACTGGCGTGGGGAAAAAAACCTGGCTCCCCTGATCCTGTCCTGGTGCCATAGTTGCACAGGTACTCATTGATGGCCCTCTGCTGCGTGTGCAGCCGCTGCAGCATGGCCAACGTTGAGTTCCCCCTGGTGGGCATGTCACAGATTAGGCGGTTCTTGGGCAGGTTAAACTCCTTTTGGAGGTCCACCAGCCGAGCACTGGCATTATATGACCGGCGGAAATGCACACAGACTTTCCTGGCCTGCCTCAGGACATCCTGTAAGCCCAGGTACCTGCCCAAGAACCGCTGCACCACCAAGTTAAGGACGTGAGCCAAACAGGGCACATGGGTCATTTGTCCCTGTCGGAGGGCAGGGAGGAGGTTGGTTCCATTGTTGCAAAGCACCATTCCTGCCTTAAGTTGGCGTGGCGTCAACCACCTCTGAACCTGCCCCTGCAGAGCTGACAGAACCTCTGCCCCAGTGTGGCTCCTGTCCCCCAAGCACACCAGCTCAAGCACCGCATGGCATCTTTTGGCCTGCGTACTTGGCCCTTGAACAGCTACGGAGCACCGCTGGTTCCGAGGACAAAGCACAGAAAGAGGCCATGGAGGAAGAAGAAGAGGAGGGGGTGGAGGAGAGAGGTGTGTCACAATCATTAGTAGTGGCATTTTGGAGGCGTGGTGGCGGAACAACCTCCAACACTACTGCACCTTGTCCTGCATCCTTCCCAGCTGCCAGCAGAGTCACCCAATGCGCTGTGAAACTTAGGTAATGTTACTGTCCATGCCTGCTGGACCAAGAGTCAGCGGTAATATGCACCTTACCACTGACCGCCCTGTCCAGCGAGGCCAAGACATTGCCTTCCACATGCCGGTAGAGAGCCGGAATCGCCTTCCGTGAGAAAAAGTGGCGTTTGGGTACCTGCTACTGAGGAACCGCACATTCCACAAACTCACGGAAGGGGGCAGAGTCTACCAACTGAAAAGGCAGCAGTTGAAGTGCTAGCAATTTTGCCAAGCTAGCATTCAACCGCTGGGCATGTGGATGGCTAGGAGCGAACTTCTTTCGGCGGTGCAGCAGCTGGGGCAGGGAAATTTGCCTGGTACAATCTGACGTCCGGGTACCAAAAGTAGATTGCCCACAAGTACTTGGCTGTGACACACCTAATTCTACACCTTCATTCCTCTCAGTGCAGGTCTCAGAGAGGACTGAAGGTATAGTGGCGTTGGAGATCTCAGCTGATGAGGAGCAAGGAGAGGTCCTCTTTGTTCTTTGGTGTGGGTCTTTTAGATACGCTTGCCAACGAACTGCATGGCAGGTCAACATATGTCTGGTCAAGCATGTGGTACCCAAGCGGGAGATGTTTTGGCCACGCGAGATACGCTTGAGACATATGTTGCAAATAGCAGCGGTGCGATCTGATGCACTCGTCTCAAAAAAGGCCCACACCAAAGAACTTTTTGAATAACGCGCAGAGACTGCAGCGCCCTGCACATGTGGAGCTTTGGGGTGTGATGCAGTCAGTGTGCTGCCCTTAGGCTGGCCCCTGGAGGGCATCCTGCCTCGTTGGTGATGTGCCTCCTCCTCCTCCTCTCTCCTATCAGGCACCCACGTTGAGTCAGTGACCTCATCATCCCCTCCCTCCTCATCACTGGAGCAAACCTGGCAGTATGCTGCAGCAGGGGGAGCATGACTGCCATATTGCTGTCCTTCTTGGGCACCCCCTCTGTCCGTGCTCATGTTACTGCCTTCATCAAGCTCAGTATCATCATCAGAGCCTTCCAAACTCTGGGCATCCTCCTGGAGCATGTACCCAACACTGTGGTCAAACAGTTCGAGGGACTCCTCAGAAGGACATGGTGGGGCTAGGGAAGGAGTCACTGATGACATTGAGCCGAGGGAAGAGGCCGCTGCTTTGCCAGACAAAGTACCCTGGGCATGGGTGAGAGAGGATGAGGAGGATGAGGACGGCTTGGTCATTCACTCGACCAAGTCTTCCACATGTTGCGGCTCAACACGGCCAGCTGCCGAAAAAAAGGCCAAGCGTGTCCCACGGCCACGTGCTGATGAGGATGCACCGTCTCCACGACCAGTACTGTTGTCTCTAGACACAGAGCCTGCTTGCCCTCTCTTATTGGCTTGTGACTGTCTGCCTCTCCTTCTTGGCCTTCCAGACATACTAATGGCCTGTAGCTGCACTAAGCTGGGATATATATATATATATATATATATATATATATATATGTACTTATACTGCAGCTAGCAAAATCAACTGCCTGACTGTAGTATGAGAACACCACCAACCTTCTACAGGTAGCTTTAGGTGAACACTGTGCAGAGCTCGCAAAAAAATAACTTGTAGGTTTAGCTGAACACCGTGAGCAGGACGCACTACACTAACTTGTAGTTTTAGATGAACACTGTGCAGAGGTCTCACTACACTAACTTGTAGTTTTAGCTGAACACTGTGAGCAGGACGCACTGCACTAACTTGTAGCTTTAGATGAACACTGTGCAAAGCTCGCAAAAAAATAACTTGTAGGTTTAGCTGAACACCGTGAGCAGGACGCACTACACGAACTTGTAGTTTTAGCTGAACACTGTGAGCAGGACGCACTACACTAACTTGTAGCTTTAGATGAACACTGTGCAGAGGACTCACTCTGCTAACTTGTAGCTTTAACTGAACACTGTGAGCAGGACGCACTGCACTAACTGTAAATAGTCTAGCTGCCTGACTGTGGTACTAATAGGATCAAAAGAACACCAGCAATTTTCTTCAGGTAGCTGTAAATACTGTAGCGAGACAAGCCTGCCTGTCAGTAGGAAGATAACAGGAACGGATCTAGCTAAACTGAATACAGTGTATATATATATATATATATGTAACACCTGGGATGCATATATATATACACAATACACTGTAAGTGCAGCTAACTCACTGATTGTCCTGCCTAATCTAGCTAACTCAAATGAAATGACACTGTCTCTCTCTCTATCTATGTATCTCAGCGCCGGAACACACACTACAGAGGGCCGCCGTGCAGGCGGCCTTATATAGTGTGGGGCGTGTTCTAAACCCCCTGAGCCACCCTGGCTTTGGCCAATTACAGCTCTCTCTACCGACGGCGCTGTGATTGGCCTAGCATGCGGTTCATAGTGCATGCTTGGCCAATCATCAGCCAGCAATGCACTGCGATGCCGCAGTGAATTATGGTCCGTGACGCGCCACACGAATTTGGCGCGAATGGCCCATAACGTTCGGAATTCGGTGAACGACCGAACAGCCAATGTTCGAGTCGAACATGGGTTTGACTCGAACACGAATCTCATCCCTAGTGATGACGGGTCCTCTTTATGGAGAGATCTGGGGTCTATAATGAGTGTAAACATCCCATGTGACAGTAATAGGTGGTGACAGGTCCTCTTTATGGAGAGATCTGGGGTCTATAATGAGTGTAAACATCCCATGTGACAGTAATAGGTGATGACAGGTCCTCTTTATGGAGAGATCTGGGGTCTATAATGAATGGAAACATCCCATGTGACAGTAATAGGTGGTGACAGGTCCTCTTTATGGAGAGATCTGGGGTCTATAATGAGTGTAAACATCCCATGTGACAGTAATAGGTGATGACAGGTCCTCTTTATGGAGAGATCTGGGGTCTATAATGAATGTAAACATCCCATGTGACAGTAATAGGTGGTGACAGGTCCTCTTTATGGAGAGATCTGGGGTCTATAATGAATGTAAACATCCCATGTGACAGTAATAGATGGTGACAGGTCCTCTTTATGGAGAGATCCCGGGTCTATTAAGGAATGTAAACATCCCATGTGACAGTAATAGACGGTGACAGGTCCTCTTTATGTAGAGATCTGGGGTCTATAATGAATGTAAACATCCCATGTGACAGTAATAGGTGGTGACAGGTCCTCTTTATGGAGAGATCTGGGGTCTATAATGAGTGTAAACATCCCATGTGACAGTAATAGGTGATGACAGGTCCTCTTTATGGAGAGATCTGGGGTCTATAATGAATGGAAACATCCCATGTGACAGTAATAGGAAGTGACAGGTCCTCTTTATGAAGGGATCGTGGGGTCTATAATGAATGTAAACATCCCATGTAACAGTAATAGGAGGTGACAGGTCCTCTTTATGAAGAGATCTGGGGTCTATAATGAATGTAAACATCCCATGTGACAGTAATAGGAGGTGACAGGTCCTCTTTATGGAGGGATCTGGGGTCTATTATGAATGTAAACATCCCATGTGACAGTAATAGGTGGTGACGGGTCCTCTTTATGGAGAGATCTGGGGTCTATAATGAATGTAAACATCCCATGTGACAGTAATAGGAGGTGACAGGTCCTCTTTATGGAGAGATCTGGGGTCTATAATGAATGTAAACATCCCTTTTGACAGTAATAGGTGGTGACAGGTCCTCTTTATGGAGAGATCTGGGGTCTATATTGAATGTAAACATCCCATGTGACAGTAATAGGTGGTGACAGGTCCTCTTTATGGAGAGATCTGGGGTCTATAATGAATGTAAACATCCTATGAGACAGTAATAGGAGATGACAGGTCCTCTTTATGGAGAGATCTCGGGTCTATAATGAATGTAAACATCCCATGTGACAGTAATAGGAGGTGACAGGTCCTCTTTATGGAGAGATCTGTGGTCTATAATGAATGTAAACATCCCTTGTGACAGTAATAGGAGGTGACAGGTCCTCTTTATGAAGAGATCTGGAGTCTAAAATGAATGTAAATATCCCTTTTGACAGTAATAGGTGGTGACAGGTTCTCTTTATGGAGAGATCTGGGGTCTATATTGAATGTAAACATCCCATGTGACAGTAATAGGTGGTGACAGGTCCTCTTTATGGAGAGATCTGGGGTCTATAATGAATGTAAATATTCCATGTGACAGTAATAGGTGGTGACAGGTCCTCTTTATGGAGAGATCTGGGGTCTATAATGAATGTAAACATCCCATGTGACAGTAATAGGAGATGACAGGTCCTCTTTATGGAGAGATCTGGGGTCTGTAATGAATGTAAACATCCCATGTGACAGTAATAGGAGGTGACAGGTCCTCTTTATGGAGAGATCTGTGGTCTATAATGAATGTAAACATCCCTTGTGACAGTAATAGGTGGTGACAGGTCCTCTTTATGGAGAGATCTGGGGTCTATAATGAATGTAAACATTCCATGTGACAGTAATAGGTGGTGACAGGTCCTCTTTATGGAGAGATCTGGGGTCTGTAATGAATGTAAACATTCCATGTGACAGTAATAGGTGGTGACAGGTCCTCTTTATGGAGAGATCTGGGGTCTATAATGAATGTAAACATTCCATGTGACAGTAATAGGTGGTGACAGGTCCTCTTTATGGAGAGATCTGGGGTCTGTAATGAATGTAAACATCCCATGTGACAGTAATAGGAGGTGACAGGTCCTCTTTATGGAGAGATCTCGGGTCTATAATAAATGTAAACATCCCATGTGACAGTAATAGGAGGTGACAGGTCCTCTTTATGGAGAGATCTGTGGTCTATAATGAATGTAAACATCCCTTGTGACAGTAATAGGAGGTGACAGGTCTTCTTTATGAAGAGATCTGGAGTCTATAATGAATGTAAACATCCCATGTGACAGTAATAGGAGATGACAGGTCCTCTTTATGGAGGGATCTGGGGTCTATTATGAATGTAAACATCCCTTGTGACAGTAATAGGAGGTGACAGGTCCTCTTTATGGAGAGATCTGGGGTCTATAATGAATGTAAACATTCCATGTGACAGTAATAGGAGGTGACAGGTCCTCTTTATGGAGGGATCTGGGGTCTATAATGAATGTAAACATCCCATGTGACAGTAATAGGCAGTGACAGGTCCTCTTTATGAAGAGATCTGGGGTCTATAATGAATGTAAACATCCCATGTGACAGTAATAGGAGGTGACAGGTCCTCTTTATGGAGGGATCTGGGGTCTATAATGAATGTAAACATCCCTTGTGACAGTAATGGGTGGTGACAGGTCCTCTTTATGGAGAGATCTGGGGTCTATAATAAATGTAAACATTCCATGTGACAGTAATAGGAGGTGACAGGTCCTCTTTATGGAGGGATCTGGGGTCTATAATGAATGTAAACATCCCTTGTGACAGTAATGGGTGGTGACAGGTCCTCTTTATGGAGAGATCTGGGGTCTATAATGAATGTAAACATCCCATGTGACAGTAATGGGTGGTGACAGGTCCTCTTTATGGAGAGATCTGGGGTCTATAATGAATGTAAACATCCCTTGTGACAGTAATGGGTGGTGACAGGTCCTCTTTATGGAGAGATCTGGGGTCTATAATGAATGTAAACATCCCATGTGACAGTAATAGGCAGTGACAGGTCCTCTTTATGGAGAGATCTGGGGTCTATATTGAATGTAAACATCCCATGTGACAGAAATAGGAGGTGACAGGTCCTCTTTATGAAGGGATCTAAAAGACCTCCAATCCCTCCTTTGCACTTCAAAGTATTCAGATCGCCGTTTTCGGCAATTCTGAATACTGTATATTTTTTTAAACCGGCGCCATTGGCAGCCAAGTAAACGGGAAGTGATGTCATAACGTCGCTTCCGTGTTTACAATTAGGAGACTGGAACAAAGCTGCTTATGGCTTAGTTCCAGTCTGTCCCTAGCTGCCGGAGGTGGCGGATTGTTGATCGGGCCTCCCGGTGTAACGGGAGGCCCGGTAAGCGAGGCGGGAGGCGGCAGGAGGGGGGGAGTCGCCTCCCACTCCTCCGGTATAACAGTTGAGTGGCTTTTAGCCGAATCGGTTGTTATACCTGAAAGCCGATCGCCGGCTCTAAAAAACAGTACCGGGATGATGCCTGCAGCTGTGGGCATCATCCTGGTATAACCCCCGAAAGCCGAGGCCACACATCTGCGTACGATCGGTGGGAAGGGGATAATAATAAAGAGGTAAACAGAGTAAACGTAGTCAAAACATAGCCAGAGTTCAGGAAGCAGAACGGATAGTCAGACAAGCCAAAATGTCAGGGAGCCAGAGAACAGTGTAGTAGAACAACAAGCAGGATCCGGAGCCAGAAGGAATGTCAGCCAAGCAAGTCTTTAACAGGAACACAGGAGAGTGTCTCTAAAGATGTGTCCAAGGTGAAGGCAGAGATCATCTGGGCTGGACGGCTTAAGTAGGCAGGACTGACGAGCAGGATATCATCAACAGGTGAGTCACTGTGGAGAGAGATAGGAGCTGGCAATTAGCCGACAGCTGAGCATCCAGCTCAGAGAAGGAAGGGCTGAGCCCGGCCCTGACAGCTATAGGGTGGAGTTTTGTCAGATTTTTCTATAATAATTATAATAAATTTGTAAAATTAAAAACAATCTCTCCGTCCTCAGAATCTGACGCCAGTTTGGTGGCAACGTTATGTATGAAGTTTCATATCCATGCTCAGCTCACTTGTCTCGTAATGAGTAAAACGCGTCGGTGGGTGGGGACACGTCATCAGCATTGGAGCCGCAGAGCATTCTTACCAGAAGTTGCCGGTTCCCTGGCTGTCAATGTCATCCTTCAGCACAGATACAGAATCCGGATGTAGATGACAACCAGAGAAGAATGACCAAGAAAGCCGAGGATCACCTATCTCCATGATGACCTGCGTGAGAAGCGTTTGATGGAAGCAGCTGCCGGCCTTATAAATGACATCACCACCCCCAGCCTAGCATGGAATCCTGCCAACTGCGCCAAAAAGAATGTGCGGATGTGGAAAGTACCACATTATGGCCACAAGATGGCGCTGAGCGTATTTATTCTCTATGATACTCAGCCATAATGTGGTCTTCTCCCCATTCACACTAGATGGCGCTGATGAACATTTACAGGCAGTCCCCGAGTTACGAACAGGTTAGAGACTGCCTGTTCATTCTTAAGGCAGAAGCGCATGCGCAGAATGGCAGAGACGCCGTTTTCCCATGTTTTCCGCTGTTTTCCGATGTGCCCGCCGACGCCGCCCTCCGTTAATAAGTAGGAGTCATTCGCAAGTCGGAGGTTTGTAAGCCGGGGACCTCCCTGTATTCCCTATGATACTCAGCCCCACCTAGTGGCCATAATATGTTAATTTTCCCCACTCACACTAGATGGAGCTGATGAGCATACTTATTTTCTATAATACTCAGCGCCATCTAGTGGCCGTAATGCAGTATTCCTCCCATTCACACTAGAAGGCGCTGATGAGCATACTTATTCCCTATGATTATGATACTCAGCGCCATCTAGTGGCCATAATGCGGTATTCTTCCCATTCACACTAGAAGGCGCTGATGAGAATACTTATTCCCTATGATACTCAGCCCCATCTAGTGGCCATAATGCGATATTCTTCCCCCTGTATGCTGAGACTTGTAGTTCCTCAATGGCAGATCCCTGAACCCACCAACCCCCCCCCCCCCCTCCCATTATCCGGACATTCAGCAATCTTTTCTCATCCAGCACAAACAAAAATATTTTTTGGGGGGTGAGTTATAAAGAATTTGCATAGGCTTTCACCCAGCGAAAGTGCATTCATTCTGTGTGAATGGAGCAAAATAAAGTAAATAGACGATATCCAGTGCTGTCTGTATGGAGATCAATCACCTAAAACAGATAATACTGCATTTAGCCACCAGATGGCGCTGGAGATAAATAGTTGAAATGATACTTAGCTCCATCTAGTGGCCAAATGTGAAATTTTCTGTTTTTTCAAATGGTTTACAGAGCATCCGGAAAGTATTCACAGCACTTCACTTTTTCCACATTTTGTTATGTTACAGCCTTATTCCAAAATGGATTAAATTCATTATTTTCCTTAAATTTCTACAAAAAATACCCCATAATGTCAACGTGAGAGAAGTTTGTTTGAAATCTTTGCAAATTTATTTTGTACATAAGTATCACAGAATCCTCCCTGTGATACTTCTGTACATGGGAGGAGCCTGTGATATTTATATACATGGGAGGAGCCTGTGATATTTATGTACATGGGAGGAGTCTGTGATACTTATATACATGGGAGGAGTCTGTGATACTTATGTACGTGGGAGGAGTCTGTGATACTTCTGTACATGGGAGGAGCCTGTGATACTTCTGTACATGGGAGGAGCCTGTGATACTTATGTACATGGGAGGAGTCTGTGATATGGGAGGAGTCTGTGATACTTATGTACATGGGAGGAGCCTGTGATAGTTATGTACAACTGAGGAGTCTGTGATACTTCTGTACATGGGAGGAGTCTGTGATACTTCTGTACATGGGAGGAGCCTGTGATACTTCTGTACATGGGAGGAGCCTGTGATACTTCTGTACATGGGAGGAGCCTGTGATACTTATGTACATGGGAGGAGCCTGTGATACTTCTGTACATGGGAGGAGCCTGTGATACTTCTGTACATGGGAGGACCTGTGATACTTCTATACATGGGAGGAGCCTGTGATACTTCTGTACATGGGAGGAGTCTGTGATACTTATGTACATGGGAGGGGCCTGTGATACTTCTGTACATGGGAGGACCTGTGATACTTCTATACATGGGAGGAGCCTGTGATACTTCTGTACATGGGAGGAGCCTGTGATACTTCTGTACATGGGAGGAGCCTGTGATACTTCTGTACATGGGAGGAGCTTGTGATACTTATGTACATGGGAGGAGCCTGTGATACTGATGTACATGGGAGGAGTCTGTAATACTTATGTACATGGGAGGGGCCTGTGATACTTCTGTACATGGGAGGACCTGTGATACTTCTATACATGGGAGGAGCCTGTGATACTTCTGTACATGGGAGGAGCCTGTGATACTTCTGTACATGGGAGGAGCCTGTGATACTTCTGTACATGGGAGGAGCTTGTGATACTTATGTACATGGGAGGAGCCTGTGATACTGATGTACATGGGAGGAGTCTGTAATACTTATGTACATGGGAGGAGTCTGTGATACTTATGTACATGGGAGGAGCCTGTGATACTTATGTACATGGGAGGAGTCTGTGATACTTATGTACATGGGAGGAGTCTGTGACTCTTATGTATATGGGAGGAGCCTGTGACACTTATGTACATGGGAGGAGCCTGTGATACTTATGTACATGGGAGGAGTCTGTGATACTTATGTACATGGGAGGAGCTTGTGATACTTATGTACATGGGAGGAGTCTGTGATACTTATGTACATGGGAGGAGCCTGTGATACTTATGTACATGGGAGGAGTCTGTGATACTTATGTACATGGGAGGAGTCTGTGATACTTATGTACATGGGAGGAGTCTGTGATACTTATGTACATGGGAGGAGTCTGTGATACTTATGTAAATGGGATTTTTATTTCTTCGTTTTTTATTTTTAATACATTTGCAAAGATTTCAAAAAGACTTCTTATAGTATTGGCATAGGTATATCCGTTTTAGAGGAGAGCCAGGACTATCTATTGTTGTTTAAAAGAAGAGAGTCAGCTTACCCTAAAAAATATACCTCTATCTATATGCATGTATGTCTGTCATGTCTTACCCATTCCTATGCAAAATGTGTAGCGTGAGCTACTGAAGGCATATAGAGATAGTCATGGAATTAAAAATTTGTAGGATGAACAAGAGTCAATTAATTGAAGCTGAAGCAGAATTGTCCCTCCTAAAGAGACTTACATTGGCATCAGTATGAAAGGACATTGCGAACAGAGTGAGAGCCCGTGGGAGAGTCAAGTGACGAGGAACATGTCTCTGGACAAAAGGCAGTCAGTTGTTGTGTAGTCCGTGGTAGGTTGAAGAGAAAGGATGGGAGAGCAGAATCCAGAGTGTCGGTCAGAACAAAGTCATATCGTAGTTACTCCAAGGAAACGAGGCTCATTCCTTTCTCAATGGGCAGCGGGTGTCAGAGATAGCGAGGCAAGTAGGAACAAGGAAAGTCAACTTAGTTGAACTGAACGTAGAAGTTGTAAAACTGGACCGGAACATGGCTGTTTAAGATCCTTTTAGGAATCAGTGTGATGAGCTTCTTCAGTATTCCCTCCTGGCTCTCCGAGACTGAGGGGAATCGGATGGGCTGGAGCCACGGTGTGTGTTATGGCGGGGATTGCGTCTTCTGTTGCTTGAAGGGGATCTCCGTCCATGGATCCTTGATTCTTGTGTCTCCATCGGTTCTTCTTGCGGGACTTGTTTCCTCGCAGTCTGATAGCGGAATTCTGTGTACCAATTAGGTACATCTACCGGGGGAATGTCCAGAGCGTCACAGAATGAGTGCAGATCCTCTGGAACTTTTAGCAGAGCCGTGCGCCCTAAGTGGGTAACCGAGAGGCAGAAGGGAAACTTCCACCGGTATTGGATTCCTCTGGTACGTAGGACATCCAGTAGTGGTTTAAGATCTCGGTGATGTTGTGACGTAATACTGGATAGGTCCTGAAAGATCTGGATAGTATGCCCTTCATGTAGTAATTGTTGACGGCTTCTAGCTTGCCTGAGTATTTCTTCTTTGAGCCTGAAATCTACAATGCAGCAGATTATATCCCGGGGGGGATCTGTGTCCCTGCCTTTGGGGCGAAGGGCCCTATGTATTCTTTCCATGTTAATCTGTGTCAGAGGTGGTCTGTTCAACAGATCATTGAACAGGTTGGTTACAGCTGGAGAGAGGTGGTCTGTGGACACCGTTTCAGGCATAACTCTGATCCTGAGGTTGTGGCGGCGGCCTCTGTTGTCCAGGTCTTCGACATGACGCTGGATTTCTCTTAGCTGAATGGTGTGAGTGTCAGACCTTCTGGTGGCTTTGCGCAGTACTTGATCATGTTTTGTGGTTACTTGTTCTACCTCATGAACCCTGTCGGATAGCGTATGAATATCAATACGCAGATCAGCAATGGCCGCTGACAGGGTGTCTTTAATGTCAGCAGCTATTGTCCGTAGGTCGTGGATATTAAGGTAGGGCTGAGCGGGAGCGGGAGCGCTAGCGTTGTCTATAAGTACCGGGTCAGATGTTTGAGGTATAGGAGAGGGACTTAGCTGTGGCGCGTCCGAGATCTGAGGCGGCCTGTGGTGGGAAGGCGCCATGTAGCTTCTCTGTGACCGAAACATTTCAGGTATATTCTGGCCGTTACCTTCAGTCTGTCCTCTCGGGGAGCGGGGTCTAGATGCAGATGAGGTCCTAGGAGCTGTCCCCATTGTCTGGAGCAGAGTTTGCTGATAATATCCTCCGGTTTTAAAGTAGAAGGACTGGCGATGGCAGGAGCTCTCTAGTTAAGCGGCCATCTTCCTGCTTGGCCAAACCACGCCCCCCTGCTAAATATATATTACGTTTGGTGGTTCTAAGTAATTTTATAGCAAAAAATACAATAATTTTTTTATTTGTAAACAACAAATGTCAGAAAAAGGCCCGGTCTCCAAGTGGTAAAAACAGAAAATGCCGTATTTGGCCACCAGATGGAGCTGTAGATATTTGACATGATACTTAGCTCCATCTGGTGGCCACATGTGAAATGTTAATGTTTTAATGAAATGATTTATATTGGGGACTGCACAGGATATGGTCTATTTGCATTGGATGTTTTTCCCTTATTTGCACAGAACGGCGGGGGGGGGGGGGGGAATGCAAATTGTATATAAATAAATGCCATTAAATATATTTGGTTGTGCCGGATGGAAAAAGTTCGCTGTGTCCCTGTGAGGAGTACAATGCCTTGGCGGAAGAGAAGGGTGACCATAAAATTTACAATGTATGTAGGAGAAAAATGCTGCATTTGGCCACTAGATGGAGCTGGAGATGGAAATTTTATGAGATTCGGCTCCATCTAGTGGCCTAATGGGGCTTGTTACATTTCAAATCAATGGCTTACATTGGAACAGTGCAGGATATAGTATATTTACATTCAAGATTTTTTGGTCCGGTTGGTGAAACCAACACCCTTGCTAAAGACACCTCATCCCAATATTTGTGAGTATAAATCAAAAGGGGGAAAAAAGGGACATTAAGGGGATTTTGACGGTGTCAAATGTAGAAAAGCGCAGTTACCGTGTTATAAATGAAATATAATTTTTATTGACATAACATAATTAAAAAATGAACATACTGTTACAAAGCAGTCGATAGTTACAAACAATTGGTGATCAAAAATCGTTACAGGTGAATAGTAAGTCGCAGCAGGACATATTGCACACTAGCCCGACATGTTTCGCTATTATAGCTTCCTCAGGGGATGTGCAAAGAATTTTAATTTTTGTTTTTTTTACTGAGACCACTAAATAAGTAAACAGAGAAAAACAAAATTATAACAATCGTTTAGACAATACAATGAAATGATACATACAAGGTGTTAATTTGGATATGAACCTAGTTGCCTTAAGAACTTGACACTTACCCTATATATATTTTGCACCCATGAAACCTGTCCGAATCCCTAAATACACCCCACAAGACCAGATCCAGGGGGGGTCAGTTTGGCACAGCCATAGAGGGCTGATAGGGGGACACTATGGAACAACAAGATCACCATAAAGTTATATTGTTGTATAAATGACTTGAAATGAAAGCAAAAATTGTATAATGTGGTAATGTAATAATAATGATGGAAGGAAGGGACATAAATCTTCTAAATTGAATTAAATACTTACATGGAAGTCACTGATGTTATAAGTGATCTGATTGTCTGTGCGGAAGGTATGTTGGAAAGACTTCAATCAAACACTGTGTGGAATTGACTGCAGGGATAAGCTAAAGGAAGTTGGAAGGAGTGTTGTTATTTGGGACGTTAATTTAGATAATAAAATAAGATATACGGTGCTGTCTATTTCTTAGGAAGAGTGATAAGAATGGTAATAAATGGTGATGGGGAACAAACAGCGATAGGGAATACTGGTAGTGAACAGAAGAGGTGGATAATAGCCAACTAATCACACCTGAGAAAATGTGAAGCCAGGAAAGTTGCTCGCTTATATAGGGACAAGAGAGAAAAAAGGATCGTAAGTATGTGAGTGACCCCTTCCAAATAGGGGGAGAGATAGTGACCAATGAGCCAGAAATGTGAAAAATAAGTTGTAAAAGAAATATACTTCGTTGCATAGCGTCTTACCTTACAGATTAGGCCACAATGCAGTGTCTCCCTCCGAATTGGCAGCCTGATAGGCCGGTTTGAATCGGCCCTCCGACGAGCCGGCGCATGACGTCACCGACTCGAGGCGGTCGTAAGAGACGCCTAGGCGCATGCGCATAGGCTGCCACTTGGCCTCTAACTACATTGACCATGAAGCCCTGCGGCGAAGGGGAGGGTCCAGGCACCTCCAACGATAGTGGGCGTGCCCCGGATCCCTTCCACCCATCGCCGCAGCGCCATGTCAGCGAAGTGATGGCCCTTCCACCTTCCTTTAGCTTATCCCTGCAGTCAATTCCACACAGTCTTTGATTGAAGTCTTTCCAACATACCTTCCGCACAGACAATCAGATCACTTATAACATCAGTGACTTCCATGTAAGTATTTAATTCAATTTAGGAGATTTATGTCCCTTCCTTCCATCATTATTATTACATTACCACATTATACAATTTTTGCTTTCATTTCAAGTCATTTATACAACAATATAACTTTATGGTGATCTTGTTGTTCCATAGTGTCCCCCTATCAGCCCTCTATGGCTGTGCCAAACTGACCCCCCCTGGATCTGGTCTTGTGGGGCGTATTTAGGGATTCGGACAGGTTTCATGGGTGCAAAATATATATAGGGTAAGTGTCAAGTTCTTAAGGCAACTAGGTTCATATCCAAATTAACACCTTGTATGTATCATTTCATTGTATTGTCTAAACGATTGTTATCATTTTGTTTTTCTCTGTTTACTTATTTGGTGGTCTCAGTAAAAAACTTAAAATTCTTTGCACATCCCCTGAGGAAGCTATAATAGCGAAACATGTCGGGCTAGTGTGCATTATGTCCTGCTGCGACTTACTATTCACCTGTAACGACTTTTGATCACCAATTGTTTGTAACTATCGACTGCTTTGTAACAGTATGTTCATTTTTTAATTATGTTATGTCAATAAAAATTATATTTCATTTATAACACGGTAACTGCGCTTTTCTACATTTGACCCCGTCAAAATCCCCTTAATGTCCCTTTTTCCCCCCTTTTGATTTATACTCGCTTATATTTACATTTGTTTTTTGCCCAATTCACACAGAACGAAGGTTCGTGCACTTTTACTGGGTGAACGGCTATGCAAATATTTTATAAATGAACCCCATGAAGTAATTTTGGTTGCGTTGGATGTAAAAAGATCGCTGTTTCCCCCGTGAGGATGTAGTGGTCATAATGCTGTATTTTCCCCATTCACACTAGATGGCGCTGATGAGAATACTTATTCCTTATGATACTCAGCGCCATCTAGTGGCCATAATGTGGTATTTCTCCCATTCACACTAGATGGCGCTGATGGGCATACCTATTACCATTATACTCAGCACCATCTAGTGGCCATAATGTGGTATTCCTCCCATTCACACTAGATGGCGCTGATGAGAATACTTATTCCTTATGATACTCAGCACCATCTAGTGGCCATAATGTGGTATTCCTCCCATTCACACTAGATGGCGCTGATGGGCATACCTATTACCATTATACTCAGCGCCATCTAGTGGCCATAATATGGGCTTCATTTACAAAATATGTATGTTGGAGGAAAATTCTGCATTTGGCCACTAGATGGAGTTGGAGATGAAAATATCTATGAGACTCGGCTCCATCTAGTGGCCAAATGTGGTATTTTCCATTGTAAATGAAAGACTTACATTTGAACAGTGCAGCATATATTTTATTTAAATTCATTTTTTTACCCAATTTGCACAGAACGTAGGTTCAGGCACTTCTACAGAGTGAATGGCTACGTAAATATTTTATAAATGAACTTTAAAAAGGATTTTTAGTTTTCTTGGATGGAAATAGTTCCCCCATTTCTCCATGGGGAGTACAATGCCCATAAAATATACAATGTCAGGATAATGTGGGGTTTGGTGGGTACAGGGAGCTGCCATGGAAGGACTACAAGTCTCAGCCTTTGCCTTTTTACATTTTTGTATTTTATTTTATTTTTTTGCCCAATTCACACAGAACGAAGGTTCGTGCACTTTCACTGGGTGAATGTCAATTCAAATATTTTATAAATGAACCCCATAAATTAATTTTGGTTGTGTCGGTTGGAAAAAGATCGCTGTGTCCCCGTGGGGTGTACAATGCCTTGGCGGAAGAGGCGGGTAGCCATTAAATATACAATGTATGCTGGAGGAAAAAGGCTGCATTTGACCACTAGATGGAGCTGGAGATGAAAATATCTATGAGACTCGGCTCCATCTAGTGGCCAAATGTGGTATTTTCTATTTTAAATCGATGACTTATATTCGAACAGTGCAGGATATAGTTTATTTACATATTTATTTTTTTTGCCCAATTGTTACAGAACGAAGGTATTCATTTTTAGTTTTGTTGGATGGAAATAGTTCCCCCCGTTTCTCCATGGGGAGTACAATGCCCATAAAATATACAATGTCAGGATAATGTGGGGTTTGGTGGGTACAAGGAGCTGCCAAGGAAGGAACTACAAGTCACAGCATACTGGGGGGGACAGGACACCTCTGTATGTGGGAGATATTTTCACCATTCACACTAGATGGCGCTGATGGGCATACCTATTACCATTATACTCAGCGCCATCTAGTGGCCTTAATATGGGCTTCATTTACAAAATATGTATGTGGGAGGAAAATTCTGCATTTGGCCACTAGATGGAGCTGGAGATGAAAATGTCTATGAGATTTGGCTCCATCTAGTGGTCAAATGGGGTATTTTCCATTGTAAATGAAAGACTTACATTTGAACAGTGCAGGAGACAGCCTTTGCCTTTTTTGTATTTTATTTTATTTTTTTACCCAATTCACACAGAACGAAGGTTCGTGAACTTTCACTGGGTGAATGTCAATTCAAATATTTTATAAATGAACCCCATAAATTCATTTTGGTTGTGTCGGTTGGAAAAAGATCGCGGTGTCCCCGTGGGGTGTACAATGCCTTGGCGGAAGAGGCGGGTTAGCATTAAATATACAATGTATGTTGGAGGAAAAGGCTGCATTTGGCCACTAGATGGAGCTGGAGATGAAAATATCTATGAGACTTGGCTCCATCTAGTGGCCAAATGTGGTATTTTCTATTTTAAATCAGTGACTTACATTTGAACAGTGCAGGATATAGTTTATTTAAATTCGTTTTTTTTTACCCAATTTGCACAGAACGAAGGTTCAGGCACTTCTACAGAGTGAATGGCTACATAAATATTTTATAAATGAACCTCAAAAAGGATTTTTAGTTTTGTTGGATGGAAATAGTTCCCCCATTTCTCCATGAGGAGTACAATGCCCATAAAATATACAATGTCAGGATAATGTGGGGTTTGGTGGGTACAGGGAGCTGCCATGGAAGGACTACAAGTCTCAGCATACTGGGGGGGGGGACAGGACACTTTTGTATGTGGGAGATATTTTCCCCATTAACACTAGATGGCGCTGATGGGCATACCTATTACCATTATACTCAGCGCCATCTAGTGGCCATAATATGGGCTTCATTTACAAAATATGTATGTGGGGGAAATGCTGCATTTGGCCACTAGATGGAGCTGGAGATGAAAATTTCTATGAGACTCGGCTCCATCTAGTGGCCAGATGTGGTATTTTCTATTTTAACTCAATGACTTACATTCGAACAGTGCACAATATTTACATTTGTTTATTTAAATTCGCACAGAACGAAGGTTCAGGCACATTTACAGAGTGAACGGCTATGCAAATATTTGTTATATAAATAAACCTCATTAGGTAATTTTGGTTGTGTCAGATGGAAATAGATTGCTACTTCTTTATAGGGAGTACAATGCCTTAACGGAAGAGATGGGTGACCATAAAATATACAATGTCAGGATATTGTGGGGTTTGGTGGGTACAAGGAGCTGCCATGGAAGAACTACAAGTCTCAGCATACTGGGGGTGACAGGACACCTCTGTATGTGGGGAGGGAAATGCTGCATTTGGCCACTAGATGGAGCTGGAGATGAAAATATCTCTGAGACTCGGCTCCATCTAGTGGCCAAATGTGGTATTTTCCATTTTAAATCAATGACTTACATTCGAACAGTGCCGGATATAGTTTATTTATTTATATTCTTTTTTTTTTGCCCAATTCGCACAGAACGTAGGTTCAGGCACTTTTACAGAGTAAATGGCTGTGCAAATATTTTATAAATGAACCCCAAAAAGGATTTTTAGTTTTGTTGGATGGAAATAGTTTTCCCTTTCTCCATGGGGAGTACAATGCCCATAAAATATACAATGTCAGGATAATGTGGGGTTTGGTGGGTACAAGGAGCTGCCATGGAAGGACTACAAGTCTCAGCATACTGGGGGGGACAGGACACTTTTGCATGTGGGAGGAAAATGCTGCATTTGGTCACTAGATGGAGCTGGAGATGGAAATGTCTATGAGACTCGGCTCCATCTAGTGGCCAAATTTGGTATTTTCTATTTTAAATGAATAACTTACATTTGAAGAGTGCAGGATATAGCCTTTATACATTGTTTTTTTTTCCTTATTCGCACAGAAGGAAGGTCCGTGTACTTTTACTGGGTGAATGACCCATTTGCATCATTTTGAATAATCTGGCACTTTTACAATTAATGAAGAAAGAGCTGAAATTAGAGGAGATGAAAGTTTGCATGTGGCAGGCTGCCCAGAGAGGAGACCGATCACTCTACATAGGGAGATCAGGTGACAATGAGACCCAATGGGATTGGAGACCGACATTGATCTGTATTATCGATCGGATCAATGAACAGAAGCAAAGACTCTGAAACTGCACTGCCTGACAACTTGTAAAATCATGCCGCACCTATTGTAAGCCACTCACAATATTAGAAGTCAGATAGAACCCGCCTCATTTCCTGGCTGCAGGACGTCCAGCATCATCTAGCCCTTTGCTCCCCAGCCTGACTGTCCTGGGCCACACCCCTTCCATTCATTGGATTTCAATACATGGAGGCTCAGCATCACATGTGGGTGTTACCTATGCAAATAAAGCCTGCCTAAGACCGCCTCCTCCAGATTTCACCCGGACACTAAGGTATCTTGATATTTGCATAACACCTCCCAGTGCTTGCATCAGGACTGAGGGCTCTTAAGAGGAGTGCTGAGGCCGGGGGGGGGGGGGCGGTGATGTTTTCAGGAAGCTACGTACAGCCCCTCCCACCAGCCATGATCTGCCTGCATTGCCTAGAGAACCACAGAGACCCGGGCATAAAATAAGGAATGGAATGAAAATTGAAAAGTTTTATTTAAAATATCATTATAATGTGGAGGGGGACCTGCGGGTGACACCATGGACACACCTGGGGGTGGACCCACCATCCTGCCAGACGGAGGTTACTGGGAACAAACGGCTCAGAATTGTTCTGAGTGTTTGAAGAAGAGCTTAAAATCTGGAGAGCAAACAGAAATCACAATGAGACATCGACCCCGCCCACAGCGCCATTCATCCAATCGTATGTGTCAACCGCAGATCCTCCATACAGAGGAACCAGACTACCCCTCCCCCCACCTGCTGAACCCTGAGCGAACCCGACCCATAGAGGAGAATAATATCGACCCACCAACCGATATACCCCACCCATAATACTGCAAATACGTCCTATAATGCCCCTGTACATAATGGGTATATGTCCCCCCTGTATATAATGGGTATATGTGCCCCCTGTATATAATGGGTATAGGTCCCCCTGTATATAATGGGTATATGTCCCCTCTGTATATAATGGGTACATGTCCCCCCTGTATATAATGGGTATAGGCCCCCCTGTATATAATGGGTATATAGCCCCCCCTGTATATAATAGGTATATGTCCCCCTGTATATAATGGGTATATGTCCCCCCTGTATATAATGGGTATAGGTCCCCTCTGTATATAATGGGTATATCCCCCCCTGTATATAATGGGTATATGTCCCCCCTGTATATAATGGGTATATGTCCCCCCTGTATATAATGGGTATAGGCCCCCCTGTATATAATGGGTATATAGCCCCCCCTGTATATAATAGGTATATGTCCCCCTGTATATAATGGGTATATGTCCCCCCTGTATATAATGGGTATATGTCCCCCCTGTATATAATGGGTATATGTCCCCCCTGTATATAATGGGTATAGGTCCCCTCTGTATATAATGGGTATATCCCCCCCTGTATATAATGGGTATATGTCCCCCCTGTATATAATGGGTATATGTCCCCCCTGTATATAATGGGTATATGTCCCCCCTGTATATAATGGGTATATGCCCCCCCTGTATATAATGGGTATATCCCCCTGTATATAATAGGTATATGTCCCCCTGTATATAATGGGTATATGTCCCCCTGTATATAATAGGTATATGTCCCCCTGTATATAATGGGTATATGGCATCGTGGGAAGGTGAAGTTGTCGGTCCGGTCGCCCAGGTTGGGATTATGTTGGAAATTCCGCTGGGGCGACAAAACGATATTTTTAGAGCGATCGCCTTCTGGCGGTGTGACCTTCAATTGTCGGTAAATTATAATCTCTTCTCACTCGGCATGTCAGATCTGCGATAGGGGAGGGGGAGGGGGATCCGCCCTGCGATATTAACTTCTTCATTTCTGCCATGTTCCACTTATAACTGGATGGGGGGAGGGGGGTCATTTTGGATGAAAGGGGGGCAATTCCCTTGCCAGGATCTCCTCCTATGTATAGATATACACTATTGATCATTTATTATAAACCACTCCTGATCGCCCCCCACCCGATGGCGCCACCCTTTCTCATCCCGGACCACTCCCCCTTGTGGCACCCCTCTCCCCCCTCCATTTACCCCAAAAGGGAAATAAAAACCAAGACTAGGGGAACTTTGTGTGCAAGAAACAAAGCCAGACGCAAAAAAATAAAATTAACGTGATTTTAACACGTCCGGCTGCGTTTCCGTAATGCGCCCCCCTTTGCTATTTCTGTTGCAGCGTAACAAAGGTAACATCAGTGTATCAGGAGCGGCGGAATTTCTTTGTATTACGTCCCTTATAAAAAAAAAAAACAACTTTCCTGCAGATTTGCCCCTCCTCCCGCGTCAGTTCCATGCGTGTGTGTGAGATATTAGTGCGGCTGCGCAGGATTGGGGGCGATGTGCACAGTGTTAGTTTTTCCCCACACATAGCGTTTTACTTTTAGACCAAAAGTTGAATTTTGGTCTCATCTGACCAGATCACCTTCTTCCACATGTTTGCTGTGTCCTCCACATGGCTTCTCACAAACTACAAACAGGACTTCTTATGACTTTCTTTCACCAATGTCTTTCTTCTTGTCACTCTTCCATAAAGGTCAGATTTGTGGAGAACACGACTAATAGTTGTCCTGTGGACAGATTCTCCCACCTGAGCTGTGGATCTCTGCAGCTCCTCCAGAGTTACCATGGGCCTCTTGGCTCTTCTCTGATGAATGTTCTCCTTGCCCGGCTGGTCAGTTTAGGTGGACGGCCATGTCTTGGTAGGTTTGCAGTTGTGCCATACTCTTCCCATTTTCCGATGATGGATTGAACAGAGCTCCGTGAGATGTTCAAAACTTGGGAGATTCCTTTATAACCTAACCCTGCTTTATACTTCTCCACAACTTTATCCCTGACCTGTCTGGTGTGTTCCTTGGCCTTCATGATGCTGTTTGTTCACTAAGGTTCTCTAACAAACTTCTGAGGGCTTCACAGAACAGCTGTATTTATACTGAGATTAAATGACACACAGGTGGACTCTATTTATTAATTAGGTGACTTCTAAAGGCAATTAGTTCCTCTAGATTTTAGTTAGGGGTATCAAAGTAAAGGGGGCTGAATACAAATGCCCCCCCCCCACACACACACTTTTCACATATTTTTGAGAGAGAGGGAAATAACTGCACAATATGTGACAGACTGAGACGGAAATTAAAAACTCAACTGCTTTGGCAACGCTAAAATGTATTTGGTCCTGCCTATAAAGTGAATATGAATTGGAGGGGGGAGAGAAATGATAGAGGAGAAGAGGGGAGAGAGAGAAATGATAGAGGAGAAGATGGGAGAGAGAGAAATGATAGAGGAGGAGAGGAGAGAGAGAGATGAAGAGAGAGGGAGGAGAGAAATGATAGAGGAGAAGAGGAGAGAGAGATGAAGAGAGAGGGGGAGAGAAATGATAGAGGAGAAGAGAGGAGAGAGAGATGAAGAGAGAGGGGGAGAGAAATGATAGAGGAGAAGAGGAGAGAGAGAGAGAGAGATGAAGAGAGAGGGGGGAGAGAAATGATAGAGGAGAAGAGGAGAGAGAGAGAGAGATGAAGAGAGAGGGGGAGAGAAATGATAGAGGAGGGGAGAGAGATGAAGAGAGAGGGGGGAGAGAAATGATAGAGGAGAAGAGGGGAGAGAGAAATGATAGAGGAGAAGAGGGGAGAGAGAGAGGTGAAGAAAGAGGAGAGAGAGAGAAATGATAGAGGAGAAGAGGATAGAGAGAGAGATGAAGAGAGAGGGGGGAGAGAAATGATAGAGGAGAAGAGGGGAGAGAGAGAGATGAAGAGAGAGGGGGAGATAAATGATAGAGGAGAAGAGGGGAGAGAGAGAGATGAAGAGAGAGGGGGGAGAGAAATGATAGAGGAGAAGAAGGGAGAGAGAGAGATGAAGAGAGAGGGGGGAGAGAAATGATAGAGGAGAAGAGGGGAGAGAGAGATGAAGAGAGAGGGAGGAGAGAAATGATAGAGGAGAAGAGGGGAGAGAGAGATGAATAGAGAGGGGGAGAGAAATGATAGAGGAGAAGAGGGGAGGGAGAGAGATGAAGAGAGAGGGGGGAGAGAAATGATAGAGGAGAAGAGGGGAGAGAATGGATACAGTGAAGAGAGAGGGTTGAGGGAGAGAGAAGAGAGGCGAGAGGGGTGAAGGAGAGGAGAAAGAAGAGAGGAAGAGCAGAAGAGAGAGGAGAGAAAGAGAGAGGGCGCTCCTCCTCCCCTAATTGGTCATCACCCTAACCCTGCCTATGGTAAACTTAGATCATAACTTCAGCTAAAATATTTTCTTTAGTTTGGGGTAGAGGGGAGAAGTGTTACATTTTTTCGTAAATTTTTTTGATATTTCTGTCTGTGACCGCATTCAAGAGAATTTTTTATTTGCTTTCTACTCCTTTGACAACCCTACAAGAAATATGAACAGTGGTTGTCACCCGTTCAGGAAGTTACACACATCAATAAGAACATTTTCAGAATCCTAAGCATGCTGATAGGAGGAGAGAGCAGCGCGAGAGAGCAGAGGAACACATCACTACGCTGCTTCT
Source organism: Aquarana catesbeiana (assembly GCA_037953035.1). NCBI lineage: Eukaryota > Metazoa > Chordata > Amphibia > Anura > Ranidae > Aquarana > Aquarana catesbeiana. The sequence continues at coordinate 515,996 of JBBHAA010002661.1, forward strand.
CCTTTCACTGGCCAGTCACCGGTTGGGGGCTTGTCCGGGATGACCTGAGCTCACAGGAAGTGGGTTGAATGACAGGTCATTTTGCACCCATGAAACAGATATAACAGAACACTTTCAATGGGATGTTCACAGACCAGGAGGGAGCCAATCGGAGAAGAGGAGTTCTGGGGTGGACATATCTTGGTCCTGCAGTGGCTGAGCAGATCTGGATCATGTTCCATGTCGGGGGATGGAGAAGACTCAACATTATTCCAGTATAGATCGGGATCTGTTTATTCTACACTGGTTGCTGGCTGAGGTTGTCCGCTATTGTGCTCAGGCTCACCCCTCCCCTCCCCCCAGTCCTGCTCAGTGCAGGAGCCCTGCAGATAGAACCTGTCACTGTGTCTATAATCCGAGTCCAACCCTCACCTCCGGCACCGCTCTTCTCCAACAACATGAACCTGTGCCAATTTCCTTCTCCGTCTCCTCTGATAAATGATAAAATATATATATATATTACAGGAGAAAAAAATATGTGTGTGTATATATACAACTTGTATAAGGGGATATATACAGCTGTGCTCATAAGTTTACACACCCTGGCAGAATTTATGATTTCTTGGCCATTTTTCAGAGAATATGAATGATAACACAAAAACTTTTCTTTCACTCATGGTTAGTGTTCGGCTGAAGCCATTTATTATTAATCAATTGTGTTTACTCTTTTTATATCATATGACCCTGATCAAAAGTTGACATACCCCAGTTCTTAATACCGTGTATTTCCCCCTTTACCATCAATGACAGCTTGAAGTCTTTTGTGGTATTTGTGGATGAGGCTCTTTATCTTCTCAGATAGTAAAGATGCCCATTCCTCTTAATTCTTGGGCTGTCTTGCATGAACGGCACGTTTTGAGATTTCCCCAGAGTGGCTCAATGATATTGAGGTCAGGAGACTGAGATGGCCACTCCAGAACCTTCACTTTATTCTGATGTAGCCAATGACAGGTGGACTTGGCCTTGTGTTTTGGATCATTGTCATGTTGGAATGTCCAAGTACGTCCCATGCGCAACTTCCTGGCTGATGAATGCAAATGTTCCTCCGGTATTTTTTTGAGAACATTCTGCATTCATCTTGCCATCAATTTTGACCAAACTTCCTGTGCCTTTGTAGCTCCCACATCTCCAAAACATCAGTGATCCACCTCCGTGTTTCACAGTAGGGATGGTGGACCTTTCATCATAGGCCTTGTTGACTCTTCTCCAAATGAAGTGTTTATGGTTGTGGCCAGAAAGCTCAATTTTGGTCTCATCACTCCAAATGACTTTGTGGCAGAAGGTTTGAGGCTTGTCTCTGTGCTGGTTAGTGTATTGTAAGGGGGATACTTTGTGACATTTGTGTAGTAATATCTTACCTCTGGCGACTCGACCATGCAGCCCATCTTTCTTCAAGTGCCTCCTTATTGTGCATCTTGAAACAGCCACATCACATGTTTTCAGAGAATCCTGTATTTCACCTGAAGTTATTTGTGGGTTTTTCTTTGCATCCCAAACAATTTTCCTGGCAGTTGTGGCTGAAATTTTAGTTGGTCTACCTGACCGTGGTTTGGTTTCAACAGAACCCCTCATTTTCCACTTCTTGATTAGAGTTTCAACGCTGCTGATGGTCATTCTCAATTCCTTGGATATCTTTTTATATCCCTTTCCTGTTTTATACAGTTCAACTACCTTTTCCTGCAGATCCTTTGACAATTCTTTTTGTTTTCCCCATGACTCAGAATCCAGAAACGTCAGTGCAGCACTGGATGGAAGATGCAAGGGTCTGTCAGGAGTCCAGAAACTCATTGACCTTTTATACACACACACTAATTACAAGCAAAGAGATCACAGGTGAGGGTGGTTATCTTTAATAGCCATTCAAACCCCTTTGTGTCAACTTGTGTGCATGTTATCAGGCCAAAATCACTGGGGTATGTAAACTTTTAATCAGGGTCATTTGGGTAATATATATATATATATATATATATATATATATATATATATATACTGTAGGAAGGAAAATTGACAAGGGGGTGCCTGTGACTTTAGGGCACATTCCATATAAAGGGAGACTCCACTGATAATGTCGGGGTACAAGGTCTGTTCACTGAGGGTCTCACACCTCCAATCTGCTCCGATAAGCACCTGGCTGCCCCCCCTCCCCTCTTCCAAACCCTCAATCTTTTGAATGGCCCCAAGTCTGGGAAAATCTGGTGTCCCTGGGTCCCAGCTCCGCCCACTGGATCACATGACCAGAGACTGCAGTCTGCACTCTTACAGTCCTGCTGAATTTACTGATGTATTGGATTATATAAGCGCACTGGGGGGTGGGGGTGCAGTACTTGTTGGAAAGCTTCCATCCAGAAGTTGGTTTTCCTCGGCTACCAATGGGAATGAAGGAGTGCATTGAGGTATGGAGGGGCGGGGGGAGGTAGGGGGGTAGTCATCATTTGATCCATTGTTCCCCCCACAGGCTGGAGGTTGTCACCCCATATGGGTGAAAATAATAATGTAATGAGGGTGGGGGGGCATCTAGGGGCCGCCCCTAAAGCGCTGTCCGGTGTCACAAGGTGCGGTCATGGGCGTCGCCCATCATGGGTCAGGTGCGTCACGTTGGCACCATTAGCAGTCTCACCAGCGGCGCTGCTCCACTAAGCTTAGCTGCGCCCCATTGTCATTCTTCGCGGCCCCCTGACACATGGGCATTTTAGCTCGCTGCCCTGACGCAACTCACGTTAATGAACCAAGTGACACGCGTCAATGTCCTCTCTGATGATGCGTCTCATTGGACGGGAACGCAGCCTGGGGGAGCTTCGTATGAAAGCCTCCACGCAACTCGGCGTACAGGTGTTTTCAGGCCCAGCGAACGGAGGGAAACCAGCAGAGTGCCCCTTTAACTGTATACAGCCAGGTGTGGGGGAGAGGCAGCAGCCCGCCGCGGGAGACTTGGGCCAACGCCCTCGTGATCTGACGCCGACGCCTAAAAAAATAGTGACTCAGGTCCCAGCCATGTGCCTCGTCCACAATACCATACTACCCCTCCCCCCCTCCAGGCCACTGCCTCTCCCCTCCCAAAACATTTGGGGAATGCTGGGGATTCCCCTGTGAAGCTGAAATCGCTGTAGCTCCCCGACTAGTAAATTGCACCCAGCCCCGGGAAATCGCCATGTCAGCTGACCGTGCCATCCTCTACAATGCTACGTCCCTGGCTGTGGGGGGGAGGGGGGACAGTGGCCCCCCTGGTGGACTAAAACCCCATTCACGCTACAATGGCTGGAAAGGGGGGGAGGGGGGCGCCACATTGATGCTACGCCCACAGGGCAGCCCATCCCTTTTTTTTAATGGGCCGTACAACATGTGACCAATGCGCCAAAGTATCTCCTGTAGCTTTTTAGGCGTCGAGTGTCCCACGTTTTTATCCCAACGTTCTGGAACATTTTGTTGTGCGTTTTTTTTCCGTGTGGAGAAATGTACCCGTCCTCGGGGGGGTTTGCAGCAAATGGTGCCACGCACCTATTCCTCGCACATTTCGTAAAATTTGCGCAAAAGTGCGTGGGGCGTTCACGGGAACAGCTGACCGAACACTTTCCGAGCTGATTGCGCCAACTCTGCTGCATTCACCCCGTGGATGTTCACACAAAAGAGCGCATTTTATTGTATGCTCTCAACGGGGAGCGGAAAATATTTCATCGTTACCTGCGCCCCACCGAACGCTGAGAGAGGATACGTGTCTTCACGATCATGAAAGGGTCAAAAAGTGCGGTAAAGCTTGATGCCCCCCCCCCCCGAAATAGGTACATGAGCCTCTATGGTAAATTTGTCGCACGTGGGGCAGCCCATTGAAATGAATGGGTGTAGCATGAAAACACGCAAAACAAAATAAAAATATGTCTGAGACTGAGATTCAGCAATAATTACAGTGCCTTGAAAAAGTATTTATACCCCTTGAAATTCTCCACATTTTGTCATGTCACACCCAAAAACGTAAATGTATTTTATTGGGATTTTATGTGATAGACCAACACAAAGTGCAAATAATTGTGAAGTGGAAGGAAAATGATAAATGATACAAATAAATATGTGAAAAGTGTGTGTGGGGGGGGGGACATTTGTATTCAGCCCCCTTTACTCTGATACCCCTAACTAAAATCTAGTGGAACCAATTCCCTTCAGAAGTCACCTAATTAGTAAATAGAGTCCACCTGAGTGTCATTTAATCTCAGTATAAATACAGCTGTTCTGTGAAGCCCTCAGGGGTTTGTTAGAGAACCTTTGTGAACAAACAGTATCATGAAGGCCAAGGAACACACCAGACAGGTCAGGGATAAAGTTGTGGAGAAGTATAAAGCGGGGTTAGGTTATATAAAAATCTCCCAAGCTTTGAACATCTCACGGAGCTCTGTTCAAGCCATCATCTGAAAATGGAAAGAGTATGGCACAACGGCAAACCTACCAAGACATGGCCGTCCACCTAAACTGACCGGCCGGGCAAGGAGAACATTCATCAGAGAAGCAGAAAAGAGGTCCATGGTAACTCTGGAGGATCTGCAGAGATCCACAGCTCAGGTGGGAGAATCTGTCCACAGGACAACTATTATGCCCCGTACACACGGTCGGATTTTCCGATGGAAAATGTCCGATCGGAGCGTGTTGTCGGAAATTCCGACCGTGTGTGGGCTCCATCGGACATTTTCCATCGGATTTTCTGACACACAAAGTTGGAGAGCAGGAGATAAAATTTTCCGACAACAAAATCCGTTGTCGGAAATTCCGATCGTGTGTACACAAATCCGACGGACAAAGTGCCACGCATGCTCAGAATACATAAAGAGATGAAAGCCATTGGCCACTGCCCCGTTTATTGTCCCGACGTACGTGTTTTACGTCACCGCGTTTAGAACGATCGGATTTTCCGACAACTTTGTGCGACAAAACAAGTTTGAGCCAACATCCGTCGGAAAAAATCCATGGATTTTGTTGTCGGAATGTCCAAACAAAGTCCAACCGTGTGTATGCCCTATTAGTCGTGTTCTCCACAAATCTGACCTTTATGGAAGAGTGACAAGAAGAAAGTCATTGGTGAAAGAAAGTCATAAGAAGTCCTGTTTGTAGTTTGTGAGAAGCCATGTGGAGGACACAGCAAACATGTGGAAGAAGGTGATCTGGTCAGATGAGACCAAAATTCAACTTTTTGGCCTAAAAGCAAAACTCTATGTGTGGGGAAAACTAACACTGCACATCACCCTGAACACACCATCCCCACCGTGAAACATGGTGGTGGCAGCATCATGTGGTGGGGATGCTTTTCTTCAACAGGGACAGGGAAGCTGGTCAGAGTTGATGGGAAGATGGATGGAGACAAATACAGGACAATCTTAGAAGAAAACCTGTTAGAGTCTACAAAAGACTTGAGACTGGGGCGGAGGTTCACCTTCCAGCAGGACAACGACCCGAAACATCCAGCCAGAGCTACAATGGAATGGTTTAGATCAAAGCATATTCATGTGTTAGAATGGCCCAGTCACAGTCCAGACCTAAATCACATTGAGAATCTGTGGCAAGACTTGAAAATTGCTGATCACAGACGCTCTCCATCCAATCTGACAGAACTTGAGATATTTTACAAAGAAGAATGGGCAGAAATGTCCTCTCTAGATGTGCAAAGCTGGTAGAGACATCCCCAAAAAGACTTGTAGAGAAAGGGGGTTCTACAAAGTATTGACTCCGGGGGGCGCCATACAAATGTCCCCCCCACACTTTTCACATATTTATTTGTATCATTTATCATTTTCCTTCCACTTCACAATTATGTGACACTTTGTGTTGGTCTATCACATAAAATACATTTCCGTTTTTTTGGTTATAACGTGAGAAAATGTGGAGAATTTCAAGGGGTATGAATACTTTTTCAAGGCACTGTAATTATTGCTGAATCTCAGTCTCAGACGTATTTTTATTTTGTTTTGCGTGTTTTCATGCTACACCCATTCATTTCAATGGGCTGCCCCACATGCGACAAATTTACCATAGAGGCTCATGTACCTTTTTTGGGGGGGGGCATCAAGCTTTACGTGTTTAACCGCACTTTTTGACCTTTTCTCTCAGCGTTTGGCAGGGCGCAGTTAATGATGAAATATTTTCCGCTCCCTGTTAAACGCATGCAATAAAATGCGCGCTTTTGTGTGAACTTCCAAGGGGTGAACGCAGCAGAGTTGTCGCAATCAGCTCGGAACGTGTTTGGTCAGCCGTTCCCGTGAACGCCTCATGCATTTGCACGCGTTTTACAAATCGTGCGAGGAATAGGCGCCGCTTGCTGCAAACCCCCCCGAGGAGAGGTACAGTTCTCCACATGGAATATAAAAAACGCACGACAAAATGTTCCAGAACGTTGGGATAAAAAGGCGGGACACTCGATGCCTAAAAAGCTACAGGAAACACTTTGGCGTATTGGTCGGCGTTGGACGGCCCATTAAAAAGAAAAAATATGCTGCCCTGTGGGCGTAGCATCAATGTGGCGCCCCCCTCCTCTCCTGTCCAGCCATTGTAGCGTGAATGGGGTCTTAGTCCACCAGGGGGACCACTGCCCCCCCCCACAGCCAGGGACGTAGCATTGTAGAGGATGGCACGGTCAGGTGACATGGCGATTTCCCGGGGCTGGGTGCAATTTACTAGTCTGGGAGCTACAGCGATTTCAGCTTCACAGGGGAATCCCCAGCATTCCCCAAATGTTTTGGAAGGGGAGGGGCAGTGGCCTGGAGGGGGGGAGGGGTAGTACGGTATTGTGGACAAAGCACATAGCTGGGGCCCGAGTCACTCTTTTTTTAGGCGTCGGTGGCAGATCGCGGGGGCGTTGGCCCAAGTCTCCCGCGGCGGCCACTGCCTCTCTTGCACACCTGGCATTATACAGTTAAAGGGGCACTCCACAGGTTTTTCTGGGCCTGAAAACACCCGTACGCCGAGTCGCGTGGAGGCTTTCATATGAAGCGCCCCCAGGCTGCATTCCCGTCCAATGTGACGCGTCATCAGAGAGGACATTGACGCGCGTCACTTGGCTCATTAACGCTAGTTGAGTCAGGGCGGTGCGCTAAAACGCCCATGTGTTGGGGGGCTGCGAAGAACGAATGGCGGCGCGACACCCCAACATGCAACACAATGGGGCGCACCTAAGCTTAGCAGAGCGGCGCCACTGGATAGACTGCTAATGGCGCCAACGTGACGCACCTGACCCATGATGGGCGATGCACACGACCGCACCTTGTGACACCGGACAGCGCTTTAGGGGCGACCCCTAGATCCCCCCACCCTCATTACATTATTATTTTCACCCATATGGGGTGACAACCTGCAGCCTGTGGGGGGAACAATGAATCAGATGATGACTATCCCCCTACCTCCCCCCGCCCCCTCCATACCTCACTCCCTTCACTCCCATTGGTAGCTGAGGAAAACCAACTCCTGGATGAAAGCTTTCCAGCAAGTACTGCACCTGTGCTATAGTCACCCCCACCCCCAGTGCGCTTATATAATCCAATACATCAGTGAATTCAGCAGGACTGTAAGAGTGCAGACTGCAGTCTCTGGTCACATGATCTAGCGGGCGGAGCTGGGACCCAGGGACACCAGATTTTCCCAGACTTGGGGCCATTCAAAAGATGGAGGGTTTAGAAGAGGGGGAGGGGGGCAGCCAGGTGCTTATCAGAGCAGATTGGAGGTGTGAGACCCTCAGTGAACAGACCTTGTACCCCAACATTATCAGTGGAGTCTCCCTTTAAATGGAAAGTGCCCTAAATTCACAGGCACCCCCTTTGTCAAGTTTTCTTCCTACAGTATAAATATATATATATATATATATATATATATATATATATATATATATATATATATATTACCTAAATGACCCCAATCAAAAGTTTAAATACCCTGGTGATTTTGGCCTGATAAAATGCACACAAGTTGACAAAAAGGGGTTTGAATGGCTATTAAAGGGAACCATCCTCACCTGTGATCTCTTGGCTTGTAATTAGTGTGTGTGTATAAAAGGTCAATGAGTTTCTGGACTCCTGACAGACCCTTGCATCTTCCATCCAGTGCTGCACTGACGTTTCTGGATTCTGAGTCATGGGGAAAACAAAAAGAATTGTCAAAGGATCTGTAGGAAAAGGTAGTTGAACTGTATAAAACAGGAAAGGGATATAAAACGATATCCAAGGAATTGAGAATGCCAATCAGCCTTTAAACTCTAATCAAGAAGTGGAAAATGAGGGGTTCTGTTGAAACCAAACCACGGTCAGGTAGACCAACTAAAATTTCAGCCAGGAAAATTGTTCGGGATACAAATGACTTCAGGTGAAATACAGGACTCTCTGAAAACATGTGATGTGGCTATTTCAAGATGCACAATAAGGGGGCACTTGAAGAAAGATGGGCTGCATGGTCGAGTCACCAGAAGAAAGATATTACTACGCAAATGCCACAAAGTATCCCCCTTACAATACACCAAACAGCACAGAGACAAGTCTCAAACCTTCCACCACAAAGTCATTTGGAGTGATGAGACCAAAATTGAGCTTTTTGGCCACAACCATAAACTCTACATTTGGAGAGGAGTCAAAAAGGCCTATGATGAAAGGTCCACCATCCCTACTGTGAAACACGGAGGTGGATCGCTGAGGTTTTGGAGATGTGTGAGCTACAAAGGCACAGGAAATTTAGTCAAAATTGATGGCAAGATGAATGCAGAATGTTCTCAAAAAAATACCGGAGGAACATTTGCATTCATCATCCAGGAAGCTGCGCATGGGACGTACTTGGACATTCCAACATGACAATGATCCAAAACACAAGGCCAAGTCCGACCCGTCATTAGCCTCAGCAGAATAAAGTGAAGGTTCTGGAGTGGCCATCTCAGTCTCCTGACCTCATTATCATTGAGCCACTCTGAGGAGATCTCAAAACGTGCCGTTCATGGAAGACAGCCCAAGAATTTCCAGGAACTGGAGGACTTTGTGCCGAGAGGAATGGGCAGCTTTACCATCTGAGAAGATGAAGAGCCTCAAATCCACAAATACCACAAAAGACTTCAAGCTGTCATTGATGGTAAAGGGGGCAATACACGGTATTAAGAACTGGGGTATGTAAACTTTTGATCAGGGTCATATGATTTAAAAAGAGTAAACACAGTTGATTGATAATAAATGGCTTCAGCCGAACACTAACCATGAGTGAAAGAAAAGTTTTTGTGTTATCATTCATATTCTCTGAAAAATGGCCAAGAAATTATTAATTCTGCCGGGTATGTAAACTTATGAGCACAGCTGTATATATCCCCTTATACAAGTTATTGTATATACACACACACATATTTTTATTGCTCCTGTTCCTGTGATGTGTATATATATATATATATTTTATCATTTATCAGAGGAGACAGAGAAGGAAATTGGCACAGGTTCATGTTGTTGGAGAAGAGCGGTGCCGGAGGTGAGGGTTGGACTCGGATTATAGACACAGTGACAGGTTTCTATCTGCAGGGCTCCTGCACTGAGCAGGACTGGGGGGAGGGGAGGGGTGAGCCTGAGCACAATAGCGGACAACCTCAGCCAGCAACCAGTGTAGAATAAACAGATCCCGATCTATACTGGAATAATGTTGAGTCTTCTCCATCCCCCGACATGGAACATGATCCAGATCTGCTCAGCCACTGCAGGACTTCCTGTAAGCTCAGGTCATCCCGGACAAGCCCCCAACCGGTGACTGGTCAGTGAAAGGAGAAGCAGCACACTAATGAGTTCATCTAACTAGGTGTAAATAATTGATATGTTCCTCCCTCTCTCAATCTGCTCTCTCCTCCTATCAGCATGCTTAGGATTCTGAAAATGTTCTTATTGCTGTGTGCAACTTCCTGCCCAGGTGACAACCACTGTTCATATTTCTTGTGGGGGTGTCGAAGGAGTAGAAAGTGGAAAAAAAAATCTCTTCAATGCGGTCACAGACAGAAATAAGAAAAAATGTACAAAAAAAAAGTAACACTTCCCCCCTCTACCCCAAACAAAAAAAAATATTTTAGCTGGGCACCAGTCCTCAGGAGGATGTACTGGAAATGGAGCGAGTACAAAGAAGGGCAAGAAAGCTAATAAAGGGTCTGGAGGATCTTAGTTATGAGGAAAGGTTGTGAGCTCTGAACTTATTCTCTCTGGAGAAGAGACACTTGAGAGGGGATATGATTTCATTGTATAAATACCGGGACTGGTGACCCCACAATAGGGAGAAAACTTTTTCGCAGAAGAGAGTTTAATAAGACTCGTGGCCACTCATTACAATTAGAAGAAAAGAGGTTTAACCTTAAACTACGTAGAGGGTTCTTTACTGTAAGAGTGGCAAAGATGTGGAATTCCCTTCCACAGGCGGTGGTCTCAGCGTGGAGCATTGATAGCTTCAAGAAACTATTAGATAATCACCTGAATGACCGCAATATACAGGGATATGTAATGTAATACTGACACATAATCACACACATAGGTTGGACTTGATAGACTTGTGTCTTTTTTCAACCTCACCTACTATGTAACTATGTAACTAAGTTATTTAACCATAGGCGGGGTTGGGGTGAGGGCCAATTAGGGGAGGAGGAGCGCCCTCTTTCTTTCTCTCTCCTCTCTCTTCTGCTCTCCCCTTTCTTCTTTCTCCTCTCCTTCACCCCTCTTGCCTCTCTTCTCTTATGTCTCCCTCATCCCTCTCCCTTCACTGTATCCATTCTCTCCCCCCTCTTCTCCTCTATTATTTCCCCCCCTCTCTCTTCATCTCTCTCTCCCCCTCTTCTCTATAATTTCTCTCCCCCTCTCTATTTATCTGTTTCTCCCCTCTACTCCTCTATCATTTCTCTTCCCCCTCTCTCTTCATCTCACTCCCCCCTCTTCTCCTCTATCATTTCTCTTCCCCCTTTCTCTTCATGTCTCTCACCTCTCTTCCCCTCTATCATTTCTCTCACCCC